>JBAJNP010004363.1:0-33937 GCA_036877545.1 Yasuhikotakia modesta | reverse complement strand
GCCGCCAGGTCTGTCCTAGCACCATTTGTTGAGCCAGGGAAAGCTGTTAGGACAACAAAACCTCTGATCTATGCCCCATTTTATGATCTCCGAACGGGCCAGAGAGGTGATAACATCTCTGGACCTGGCATGGTTTACTGGGACCTTTGGCCCCCCTGGTGGGTAAAAGTGAGCTTTCCCTACTCCCAAGTCATATCTGAAGCTGTTATCATCCAGATGACCCCTGACCCTCATGTGGCCTCAGGACCACACGCTACACTGTAGTCTGTGGAACAGCACAACATTCCCTGGAGCTTATAGGAGAAACAAAATATTCAAACTCTCTAGAAGAAAAAGCATGTTAATCATCACAGACAGATTAAAACACAAATCCCATTAGCCTTCTATCTTTTTTCTTTGTGTGTGTGTTTTCTGTTTTCCTGTATAATCCAGCTATAAGTTCAAAACAGCAAACTGTTGTGGGAATTTGATGTTGCTGATGTTGTTTTACTTTCCCAATAAAAAGAGAAACACAGTCATTTTACTGTGGTGTGCCTCTTGCCTTCCATCCTCCCCATTCTACAGTGTGCTGAGGCCTTGAGCCCACACTAACGTTCCAAAAAACTTAATATCAGGCAAATTATGTAATGGGAGCACAACACTGCCTGAGGAAGTTCCATAAGAGACCAGCTACTTCCCTCTCTGGAAAATTTCCATAAATTTGAACAACTGGCCTCCTGTTTTTGCCTCTGGCCTCTTATAATTATTCGTAGTTTCAGTTCTATTGTCCTGGGGGCTTTAAGATGTGCTTCTCAAAAATGTTTGAGATTTTGTGTGCATAAAATGTCTTAATGGAGATTTTTTTATAGTTGTCTATGGGTGATCCAAATAAGTCTTAGCAATGAGCCAGTAAAAAACACAATTTCTATGTGCATTACAGTCACTTGGGACTGACCACATGAGTACATCTGAGTACCTCTGAAATTAAATCTAATGGCATATAAATTTATACATTTGTAACAAAGCACGATGATTTATTTCAACTTGTTTATGGGTGTTTGTGCTGCCTGTCTACGCAGTTCTTACTTGCACTACATAACATCTTTCTGAGAAAAGCAAAACATACAGTATATGTGTAATACATAATATGATTCTGGTAATGGGCCATGTTTTTCTTTTCTGGTGATGTGGAATTGGAAAGAACCATACATAATTTGCTCAACCAGACATTATCTTTCCTCTTACAGAACAATCGCCTTGATGACATGCAATCTGGCTTCAAGAGCAACCACTCTGTCCACTGCTGTCTGTCACCGAAGCCCTGAGGAAAGCAAAAGCAGATGCCAAATCCTCTGTCCTTCTGCTATTAGATCTGTCTGCACACAGTCAATCACCAGATCCTCATCAACTCTCTGTCTTCACTCGGAATCCAAGGAACAGCACTCATATGGTTTTGTTCCTACCTTTCTGAAAGATCCTTCACGGTGTCATGGAGAGGTGTGCTATCCAAACCACACCACATGGTTACTGGTGTTCCCCAAGGATCAGTCCTTGGACCATTGCTCTTCTCCATCTACACAACATCTCTGGGTCCTATCATACAATCTCATGGCTTCCAATATCACTCTTATGCTTGATGACACTCAAAATTTCTTCTCTTTCCATCCTGATGATCCCACAGTTTCGGTGGATGACAACTCATCATCTTCAGCTCAACCTAGCCAAGACTGAACTGCTGGCCTTTCCAGGTAGCCCTGCCACCCCCGATAATATCTCAATACAGCTTGGTTCCACAACACTTTCTCCAATTCGATCAGTAAAAAATCTGGGTGTTATCTTTGATGACAAGCTAACATTCACTGAACACATCACTAAAACGCTCAGTTTGCCTTATACAATATCAGAAAAATCAGACCATTTCTAACCATTCATTCAACACAGCTCCTGGTCCAGGCCCTGGTCATCTCTAGGCTGGACTATTGCAATGCTCTACTGGCTGGCCTTCCTGCAAAAGCACTCAAACCACTTCAATTAATAAAAAATGCCGCAGCTCGTCTGGTCTTCAAAGAACTAAAACGTGCCCATGGCACACCTCTCTTCATCTCCCTTCATTGGTTACCAATTGCAGGATGCATCCAGTTTAAATCTCTGACACTTACTTACAAAACGACCAGTGGTTCAGCCCCATCTTATCTTCATCATCTCTTTCAAAAATACACTCCCTCAAGATGCCTCTATGATCATCAAACGAACAACGTCTTGTCATTCCATCCTCCAAACACTCTCTGTCACCCTGCAGTTTTACTTTCAATATTCCCAGATGGTGGAACGATCTTCCACACTCTGTTCAGTCTGCCTCATCCCACACAATATTCAAAAAACTTGTATCTTTTACAAAGAATTGTATCTTTGTATGACTTTGCATTGTTATCTTGGGATTTATTGCTTCATTGTTCTCCTCTCTTTGTAAGTCGCTTTGGACAAAAGCGTCTGCTAAATGCAAATGCTTTTTAGTCGCCCATCTTTGCTAATTGTTCAACAGCAGACTGAAGAGACTAAAATGGAGGACCTGGCAAAGGACTGGCGCCTATTGTTCAGCACTGTGTTGTTCCTGTATGAAGATGATGGACAGGATGTTGTTCACCCTTTTCCCTTAACTCATGTTGGACGAGATCTCTGCCCTTCTTATTATACACAAGACTACTAAATGGCTTGTACGTTTATCACAAGATGAGAATAGAGAACCCGGAGAGAACCATGGGAGAGTCACATAAAAGATCTAATTAATAAAAAAATGAGCAAATTACTATGCTTAAATGTTTTGTGTTTTAATACTGTTACAAGTGTGATTTTACTTCTGTAGAATACATTAACCAATGCAAGTGTGGCTACGCCATTGTGTAAAGTTCAGGAAACACTGCTGTAATCAAAATAATATTTATTCATATAACAGATCAAGAAATAGTAATACAACAAAAAGATTGCAGAACGTGATTTCAATGACTCACAGACTGTTATTTATAGAAGCATCTTTTTGTTATTGAAATTCGTCTCATACAGTGTCTTGTGTTTATAATCAGAGTGTTTTAATTCACCATTCAAACCTTTAGCCAGTCATGGTTTGTGCTCCAATCATCTCTGTCGCTCTATCAAATGATGTGTGGTCACAGAATGGCCTGTAAAATGATGAGGAAAGACACACACAAACAAAAGAGTGTGTTGTTATTGTGTCCCTCTACGTGAGAGGAATTAAAACACGTGGCCACTCAATTTCTCTGTAAACAGGAGTCTGTGTCATGTATATTCAACAGGGAAACTAATTAGCATTCCCACTGCAAAGCCAAATGATTACAAATCAGATTCACAGATTTATTCTCTTTCAGATTCACAAATCAGGGGTCTTTGACCCCACCTTACTTGTATCAGCCCCGCCCATAAATTATCATAAGACACAGATTCTTGTACTGATGGAGAACACACGCATACACAAGATTTATGATAGTTTGGTCAGGCTGTAATCAGAGAGAACACAGAGCAGAGTCTTTCTCTTGGTGTCAGGATAAAATTTATACAGCAAATGAAATTATATTACATGTCTGGTTATGGGGCTGGGGGCAGTCAGGGGGGCTTTCTTCCACAAGCCCTAAATTGGGATTAATTGTCAGAGTGAAAAATGGCTGTGTGTTGTTTTGTTGCTGTGAATCTCAATAATGAATAAAAATGGTTCTGCACCATTAGCAGATTGATCTCTCATTTTATTTAATTCATTAAAATGGGTTGGAAGGAGAATAATTTATGAAGTTAATGTGCTTTTCTGTCACATGGTCTCTTTTTTCAGCGTCTGTTACTACTGCTGGTAATAAAGGGAAATATAGAAGGTGAGAATGTTGACTTCATAATGGTGTATCTCAGGGCGTAATGATTATGTTGCTATTGTTCTGCGGCTCATCATTCTATTAACAGTTTGCCATTGTTGTGTAAAAATATTAACCAAATGATCCTAAATAGTGATCTTTAAATTATCACCAATCTGCATGTTTATATATGTAACCGGGACAGCAAAAGTCACTATGTAAATGTATGTTTGAGATTAACAGTACACATTAGGAGAAATACATTACATTATAGTCACTGATACCTGTTCCATATATTTAGATTTTGCCGCTGTTGCTTCAAGGTTTTAGCGAGTCAGGATCACATCTAAACGATAGTCTCGCGAGAGTGTGTGTGGATGAGCGCCTAATAGAGAGTATTATATTGACAGTGTGTTCGGGAGAAACAAGTAATATCATTTGGTAAAACACCAAAAAGGCGATTTTATATATATATTCACTTGTTTTCAAATAATAGTGCACCAGTGAGTATAATACAGGGGTGGTTGTGTTGTGATTGCAACGTTTACCAGGATTTGATTGCAAGTTCATATGGAGAATTTGTTTGTGTTTTGTTCATTTAACTTCTATAGCGTAAGTGTTTCTGCTTAATTCAATGTTGTGAGATTAATGGTATGTTTACTGTGGGAAAGAAACGCATACTTTTGTAACACATTTCTCATTTAATTCAGAGGGGAGATATAACACTAAGTAGGCCCTCTGATGCCCTCTGAGATTCTGTTCATCAATTCAGGGTGAGTTATTGTTTTTGTATTAAGTATTTTGAAACTTATGTGTTAAATTGCTTATGCTCTAGACTGAGTTTGTGATTAAAGCTATTACTAAGGCAATTTGTGTAATGTAGTGATAATGTGAATGATACATGTGGTCTTATAAGTGCTGAATATGCCACTACTGTTGTCTTTTATTTTTCTTTTTTTGTTTTTGTTGTCTTTTGATGCCAAACTGTTTATTCGATTTCTCATTTTGTACGTTTATGATTCAGAGAGTGGAAACCTGTTTTATCTATTGTTTTAATCTTAAACCCAAAGCCAAAGTACTTCTTTTAATGCTGTAGGGCACACAGTCGGTAATAAAAGACCCCAAGTCTAAGTGTTTGCCTAAGCGTCTGGCCCCTTTTATTGTGCAGTAGACCACTGGCTGGCGACATATATTTCTGCACATGCTTGCTCCTTCTGCACTCCAGACTTCAGGGTGAACAATCAACAGATCTCTGCTGTTTTCCCTGATGGCCCGTTGTCACACCTTCTGTTTCTCAAACTCTAACAGTCAACAGTAAAATACCAGAATGTCAAAGTAAGTTTTTGCAGGTCTCAGGACAGAGGCGTTATTGCATATGCCATGTGTGCGTGTATGGACCATGATATGCATCAAGAAAACAATATCTCCCATCATTTTCAACCAATCAAAAGTAAAGAGTCTCCAGAGCAGAGGAAGTTGTCAGATCTGGCACCTGGTGGTGTATTCCTGTTCCAAGCAATACGTATAAGCCTTCAGCCATTGAGCACTGAGGTCTCAAAGGACAGAATAGAGAGCTTCTATGAGTGAAAGATTGTGTGTGTTTTTGTTTTAATTGTGCTGCTGTAGCAGTCACCCCACTGTCTCACTAACCTTTTCTCTCCTCTCCCTGTCACTCAGCACATGTAATTAGAGCAAGATCTTTCATGCCACCTCGCAGCACAAAGCCTGACTG
The DNA here is from genome assembly GCA_036877545.1 of Yasuhikotakia modesta. Taxonomy (NCBI): domain Eukaryota; kingdom Metazoa; phylum Chordata; class Actinopteri; order Cypriniformes; family Botiidae; genus Yasuhikotakia; species Yasuhikotakia modesta. The sequence goes on along the minus strand of JBAJNP010004363.1, from coordinate 28,372 downwards.
ACAACAGGCCTCCTGAGCTGTCTCTGTGTTCCACTTTTAATAAATATAGCTAAAGGTCTGTGCACCCAGCCTGCAGAGACCACACGAGTTCTCAGATTGAGTTCCCACATGGAAAAGTTGCTCGACCCACATTTCCATTAATCTTCAAAGCTTTGGTTCACACAGAAGTGAAAATAGCTGTCACATACTCACCCTTGTATATTTCAAACCTGTAAGACAAAAAAGCTTGTTAACCCTGTTCTAAAAAGAGACTAATGTCAAAATAAAAAAAAAGCAAACAGAGTTAGTGGGTGAGACAATAACAGTGAGGAATGACCACAATTACACTGGCTGGAGGAGATGTGCATGTGGGCATGGTCGGCTTAGATGTGAGATTTTTAAGAGAAAAGTCTGCAGTCAAGGAGCATACTGCTGCAGTTGTTTTTTAACTGTAAACATACCAACTCTTTAAAGTGCATTCCAAACATTTTTCTTCCCTCCTTTTGAAATGCTGAACACTCAAAAACCAGAATTTAACTTGTGAATGTTGCTCTTTTTTATGTATTGAAAGCACATAGTGACCAGAGCCTGTAACACACCTGTTAGCTGTACATTTACTATATTCTAAAGAACAAAGTCACATGTTTAAAATGGAAAAAATGTTACCAAAAAAGCACAAAATATGAGTCAACATGATTAGGATTCATGTGCAGTAATGTATTAACAAACATGGCGTTATACGGGTCAGGGATTAACAATGGCAAACTAGAACAACGTAGGCAATCCAAGAGTGTAGTCAATAAACAGGCAATTATTCAGGACAGGCAGCAAACACAAAGAGTAATCCAAACACAGGCAATGGTCAGAAGAGGCAGGCAGAGAACAAATAGTAAATGATGGCTGTCCAGGTCATACAAAGAGACTTCAACACTGGGAGAAACGCTCAGAATAGGCCACATGTGAACACTAGACTTCAGAAAGAGCCTTTCTTTAGTGCATGCTTTTAAACAGTATATGATTAACTAAGAAGGCTGTCACCTGGAAGGGGCGTGGCCCAGGGGGGTCCATGGGAAATGTAGTCCTTGAGCTGCAGGAGCAGTTTCCACTGCTGACCATAAGAGGGGGCCACAGGGACCAAATTTGTGACAGTTAGTGTGTCAGTTTAATTTAAAACACCATCAAAGTATCACCTAATCAAAAATTTTCCATTCGTGAAAACTGGGTCATTCTTTTATCTCTGTACTGTCCAAAATTACCTTCAATCAAAAAGTGGAAAAGTCCCTCATTTCATTCTGAAGTCCCACCAGCACATCACATGTTTATGGAAGCTCGTTCCTGTCTTCAGCCTTCTGGTCACAAAGTAATATCCTGTATTCAGGTATTTTCTGAATTTTGCATCCCAGGGGAAAAGAGAATAAAAGGCTGTGAGGACAGAGTTCTGAGGCTCGTGGTGAGCAAGTGGCTTTGTTTGACTTGTTAGGAGAGAGTACAATAAGGTCTGAGATAATGGATTTGATTAAATGGGGAAAAGCTGAAAGATGTAAAAAGCCACATGACGCTGAGAAAACAACAGCAGCACAAAAGGGGCGTTGAAAACACAGCCGCTCTGATCAGACTAGTTACTTTTAGCTTTACCAAAGCCATTATAGCCATTGTACCTAGTGAATGAAGGTACGAATACAGATTATAAATGCAATGGAATTTTTTTTTTACTCCTTGTCAAATTCTCCATGCCAAAATGAAAATAATGTAAACTCTCTGACATTTACATACACGCATACAGACACACACAGGTTTTGTGACATTTACAGCAACAATTTTTTAAATGTATTTTAATGCTTTTCATTTTAACTTAATATTTCTCTGTTCAATATAATAATTATAGTGATTATTATTGGTAAGTAATAATATAAGTAATAATCAATTTAAGTAACTTGGTTGCATTTAAAGCCAAACCTGTAAGTAAAGTCAAACCTGTGCACACAAACACGCATATACACCACCTGTGTTCCTTCTGTTCTTTCAGTTGTAAAGGTCACTGCCATTATGCCATTAGCAAGTATAAGGTATTACCATGAAGCCTATGGAGAATAGCTGTTTTCTATTTACAGTTACCTCAGGTGCGATTTAGATGTTGTGTGACACAGGTCCCCAAATTGTCCCCTTTTTGACATGTTAAACACACATGGTTGTTAGTTAAGGCTCAGGAAGGGCCCAGTACACAGCCCATATTGATATGCATGCTCCTTTGCATCGAAGGAGCAAAGGATTGTGGGTACCATTGTTTAGACTAGATGAGGGTGAGTGAAACTTATTTTTGACTTTGTAAAAGACAAAGAGAACATTTTGAATAATAACCAACATTGTAATTAAAGGACAGGGAAGAATCTCTCTTTCTCTCTCTCTCTCTCTCTTTCTATTCTGCTGTCAAAGAGCTCTTGTGCTGTACCCCCATTGTTTGGACGAGTTATAAATGTTATCTTGATGCACAATGACACGTTTGCTACTAAGAACAGGAGGTAATGACAGTTGACCTCTGAGCCACTAGGAGACATGGTTGGCATGGACATGGAAATGGTTGCCATGACACCCAGCTGACATCCAAGATACGAGTAAAATCGCTATTGAATCTTTTTCATTGTTTCACATGCAGATCATCCTAATTGTGCAGCCGCCATGGATACACATCATTGTGTTTATTATATTAAGCTCTCTGATAACCCTGGCATTTGTATTTTTTTTTTATTGTTATGATTGCAATAGTTTAAGTTCTAGTCATAGTTTTGTAGACACAATAAAGTGCCACTTCTGCACCTGCAAACAAGCTTGCATCGTGTCACAGCACAAGACGTTTTGGGGTTAATTTTAAAAATAAGCATGTTAATGTTTTTGCTGTTTCCACTTTCTGTTGTTTTCCTCAAATTGCATCTGCCTTGTTTTTTTTAATAAATATGCCATTCACTAGCAAAAATTTCAAATAAATTTATGCTCAGCAAAACAGTTTAACAAAAGAAATTTAATGCAATTAGAGAATACATTAACTGCTTTCCTTTTGAGCGAGGGCTGTATGCGGTTTTGTTTTGTTCCTGGAAAATGAGCAGTAATTGCTTATAACCTTTTTACACAAAAGCCAGTGGGGGTGGAAGAAGTGCTTTGGTGCTCATGGTAAACATGTATAATGATGCCTGAATGTTTCACAAGCGTTCACTTGTGTGAACAATGAGAAAACTTCATAGATTTTCTCTCTGAAATAAAAAAAGGTGCTCTGAACTTTGAAACAGCAGGAACATGTGGCTTATTCATCCTCTGAGAGCTTTAAAACATTTCCTCACATCCTTTCGTCAACGCTGCACAGACATGTGGCAGAGCATTGGGGAATCTGAGGCTGAAAACTGTCTGAAATCTCCTGATAATGAAATCCTGTTTAGTATTTATGACCTGGTGCACGGAAACCTGGAATGGGAGGCGGCATCTGGACTGGGTGCGTTAGCACAACTCTGTGTGCCAAGAGCAAAAAGCATCCCTGTGGGCATGCAACAAAAACAAACAAGATAGGAGATGAACAATTCCTCAAGTGTCATCAGCGAAGAGATACCTGACAGCACAGAACAAAAATGTGCGCAGTGGGAGCAAAATGCAAATTATGTTTTCGTGGTTATCCTTTTATTTAAAAAATTACAAGAGTGAAAGAGAAAGAAAGTGCTATGAAGGCACAGAGGAATAAAGAGACATAAAAAGCCACAGAGGAAAGGATAGAGAGAAGGGTATTCTATCTTGTACCCCATTATCTTTGAGTGCAGTAATGTTACATCCCTTTTAAATATATTTAGCATTTCATTCTGTAAAACAGGGTCACAACAAAATCACAATGACCACAATGATAATCACAATGCTAATTGCCAGAATACAACCCATGCATATGCTGGACGAACCAGTCAAAATCCAGGAATGTGAACTGTGTAAAATATTTCTGTAAAATATTTAATTATATAATAACTATATAAACATTAATTTGATTAATTAACTCAAACTATCCCTTTAAGACAGTACAACATCTTGAAATGACTTCCTCACAGTCATGTGTTCATGTTCAATTAAATAACTCCTCACACTATTGGTGTGCTCTTGTCTGGTGCAGTTGATAGAAACGCCTGCCTGGTGTGACTTCCTGTGTTATGTGATTTTAAACATGTGCTCTTGCTCATTTGAGGGAGATGAGAGTAAACTCACACATTTAAAGGTGACCGACTAAAAGTGTTGAAGGGTGAGAAAAGAGAATGTTATATTGGGTAGAAGAACAGTTGGAATGTTGGGAGATCCAGCGAAAGATAGTGACAGGAAACAGAAGGAATGAGAAATGTTGACAGGCTGTCAGAGAAGAGTTCAGAGAGTTGACCCTTTCCCAGCCTCAAAAATAAAAGCCTACTGCCTTCAGACTGATAGCGTGTAACACGTATAACACAAAAATGATATTTCCAGTCTCCCTCTCTCTGCTGCCTTTTCTGGAGATGTTTGCATTTATAGACCAAAAAAACATGCTTTAAGTTTTTAGAGCAGAAGATTTAATAAAGCTGAAGGAGGAAAAGTCTTTTTGACCACTGGAGCATGAGGAGAAGTTTGTGGTGTTATCCAATTTTGGACTGGTCTCTTAAAGGGCCTGTTTGAATGTGTGTGTGTCAAGTTTATTCATCCATTCCTGAACTTCATTTGACAAAAATATTATTATATTCAAATATATATTATATTCATTATAATATTCATTATAAATATTCATTTTAGAAATTGAAAATTCACATTCATATGAAAGAGGTTACTGAATTCAAGCAAGTATACACCTCTATTTCTAGTGCATTAGATTGTGTTTGTATTTCTGGATGTTAAGGCATACACATGTAAAAGTGTAAAAAGTGTGTAAAAGTCACTTTATTTTATGACACTTTATTTTTCTGGTATTATTATGCATAATTTAGTAGTTGATGATATATGAAAACATTTTATTTTGGGTTGTATGTAATATTTATTGCTTTTATGTAATGCTTAAAAGCTTTACAGATGTTACTTTATTGGCTCATCAGTAAAACCTATAGAAAGGTTCTCCTACAACATCAGACTTTAATGCCTTATTTGGTTCCTATTTGGAGGCCAAATTATTGTAAAGATTGGGATGGTGCCCATGGTTCATACTTTATCAGGGTGATTCACCAAACCTGTTATCAGCAGAAAGTGGGTCACTGAGGATGGTGTGTCTGGTCCTTAGTTCTTCTGCTCTGCTGGTCCATTCATTTCCTCACTGGCCATTGAAGATTTTCATTCTCCATTTTAAGTAAAAGAGCAAACAGGAAAAGGTCTGACTTGTGACCTAAGGATAACTTACACAGGGTAACTTACACTGTAACTTACACAGAGCAGTTTAAACACACAAAGGTGTGTATATGGTTTCTTGAATAGTGAATTCATGCTGAGTTATACAAGTTATTGAGAAAGCTACAGCTGAAGTTTTATTTTTATGTGTGTAAGAGACTTTAGTTTAAGAACATTGCAGATGAAACATTGCTCTTGTACTTAATGTCTTTGATTTACTTAATGTCTTTGACAATTGTACAAGCGGTACAAGTGGTACAAGCATACTGATTTTCACTGCAAGTCTAAAACAATGCTACATGTAGTAGAATGACACAAAACTATTTATATTTGAGAGACTTCACCTAAAACATTAAAAAATCCAATTAAATTTAATTATCACTTATAAAGATTATTATAGCTCCTGTATACTTAAAATTATTCAGTACTTTTAAGATGTATGCATTCATGTTTTAAAATTCAGTTTATATCTAATAGATGTTTAATAGAACTTTAGTTTAATCTATTAAACAAAAAAGTTGCTTTTTGTCACTATGTTCTATAATTGTCTTTTTAACATTTTTATTTTTGTCTGATATATAATTAATTCAGTAGGTTTTAAAGCGTAAGCCTGACAACTGACAAAAAAATTGTTGTAAGTCACCATTTTTACATATAAGTCATATAATTTTTAAATAAAAAAAAATTGTTGTTATAATAAGTCAAGTTAAATATAATATTAAGGCAAATAAAAATGTTACCTAGTGCCTTTTGAGGGCCCCATTACACTGGTTATAGTTATAAGAGCCACCTGGCTCACATCAGCCTACTAAACAGTTTCTGCTCTTTTGTATAAACAACTGGTTCAGACAGTGCAGTCAATGTGCAGTCAATTCCAGGCACGAATTCCTGTAGAAGATAAACTTAATAAGGGCTCGCTCAGGGTTATATAAACTAGAGTCAAGTAAACGTTGTCCCTTTTAAAAATACATTTGCAGATTTAAATCATGTACACATTATCTGGCTTTTACTGGTCAGGATGATAAATTTATCTGTGACCCACGAGGGTCAGAAAGCTGACCGAAGACGGAAGGAGAAAATCAGGAGCTGTCAGTGAGTGTAAACAAAATAATCAACAAAATAAAATATTAAATAAAACTATTTATACTGGAATCTTGTTCAGCAGAAGAATTAAAGCTGGATATCAAATAAATCTAAAAGCAATTTAATGTAAAAAAAAAAAATTACCACTAATACATAAATCTATATATAATCAAAGAAAGAACAGCTACTTAACTCAATCATAATTTAATCTGCTTGTATCAAAGTAAAATCTGTTCCCTTTCAAGGAAACTAGACATTGGGAGTGATTCAATTGTGACCAGTGTCTGCATCTCATGTCTAATCATGCCAATATAATCAGCCCACAGCAATAATTAATGCATATCAGGTGCCCCTGTATTAGGTGAATTAGGTCACCTGTAGAGCATTATGAACCTTTTTGCCTTCAGGAGCTGTTTTATCTGTTTTCATGTTGAAGCGCTAATGGACCCTACAAAAAGTTTTAGGAAATGTGTGACACTGTGTCAGAGGTTTTTGACCTAAGGACATGCATGATCCATGTTTCATTTGCCTGGTTGAAGAGCATGCACACTCAAGGTTCACTTAAGGATTTACATTTAGTCATTTAGGAGACACTTTTATACAAAGTAAGGGAAACAAAGAAGCAATAAATCATATGCAGGCAATAACATAAGTTGTTCTCACGTTAAAGTAGGTATTCTTGAAAGAAACAGGTTTTTAGCAATTTCTTGAATAAAGTAAGGGATGCAGGGGACCAAACAGAGTTTGGAAGATCATTCCACCAGCAGGCGATAGAAAACATCTGTGAATCTGTGAGTGATGACTTAGAAGAGGGTATTACAAGGTTATTTTTCATTGATGGTAGGGATCTGGAAGGACTGCAGCATGAGTTTGTGAAGGTAATGTGGTGTAGTGCCAGTAATGGTTATGCACACTCCATGTGTGCAGATACTGGTAACCAGTGAGGGGATATAAGGAGAGGTGTGACATGGGCTCTTTTAGGCTCTTTAAAGGCCAAGCTGCTGCATTCTGGATCAGTTGTAGTGGTTTAAGTGCCTGTGCTGGAAGGTCAGCCGGGTGCCTGGACAAAGGGGCTGTGTTGCATGTTTAAGGAGATATAGTCAGATTCCTGATGTTATCTAAAACAAATATGCATTTGGCAACATGATCTAAGAATGTCAGCAGATCATCAAATACTACACCAGGGTTTCTGGCTGTCCTTGTTGGTTTTAGAGGAACCAACTCTAACTGGACTCAGAAAATGCTGTTAGGCGACCTAAAAAGACAACAAGTTCAGAATTGGCTAGGTTGAGTTGGAGGTGGTGTTTTGTCATCCAAACTGGAGATGTCTTCCAGACAGGCTGATATGCGTGTAATACTGTGATATCATCAGGGTGGGAATAGAAGATCTCCCTGTGATGGTCCCTTTTAGTGCTTCTTTATGACAGGTCTTATGACCTGATCTGGTTATATATTGCCATTAGAGAGGAAGGGCTTGAGGTTTGTTTTATGTTTTTAACTCTCTTTGTACTATTGTAGTCTCCTGAGTCACAAATGGTAACACAGCAACCATCTCTCTGGTTGTTTGAGGAAGAGGTTGCTTCCAAATTGGGTCATCTTCAGCTCTCCGGGCTAGAACAGCACCTAGGTGCAGTGTCATGTGGTACTTTGGTCTGCCAATCACTGTTGAACATGGGAACCTGTGTTCTGAACCTCTTGATGATTTGTTAAATCATTGTTTATTAACCCATAGTTTTATTCATTGGCCCAGTGGCATGCTGGATGGTGTGCTGTCACAAGCCCCTAAGACCGATGTCACACACCTCCCTGGCTCTACATTTAAGCAATATTAAGGTGTCTTGAGGGTCTGAAGCCATCTATCTACTAGTTCCCCCTTAAATGTCAGTCCTTGGTGTTGAGCCTGGCACTATAGAGGTTCCTGTGCTCCCCTGCTAACAGACTGGTGAGGCTGTAACTGTATCTTAAAACTGTTTCAGTTGGTGTTGCTTGGTGATGCTGTGTTGAGTTTGCATGAAAGGGAACACCTTTCAATTACATATGTAACCTCAGCTGTACAGGTGCCATAATACACTTGCAGGTGTACCAAGCACTGCCATGGGCCAATTGTATTGCTATGATTATACATGAGTCACAGTGTCTTTTACCCTTTTTAGAGAACCGATGCTAAATACATAGCTGAGAGATACTTTATGATAGTACAAAACCTGTTATAGATTCATGAAGGAAATTAGATACAAAATAAATACATTTACATTTAATATTAACAATTTTGATATTAATGATTTATGATATTTTTATTAATATTAATTTGTAATAAGAATATGTACCCTCATTTACACTATTTATGTGCTGCTAGAACACAATTACAATCTTCATGAACATTTTTCCCCCAACTGTTTCTATTGCTTTGGTGGTCTTTGTTTACCAAGAAAGGGTTTATATTTAGTGACGACTCCATTATTGTATGTTCTTGGTCTGTTTGGCAGCTTAAACCTGTTCAGACACATGCACATTAAACATGTGAAAGTTCCATTATGACATCTGGGGTTACAGAGGGTCACAGGTGTACTGTAAGTGGGTTCTCCAGTCCACTTATCATTTGCTGTAGGTCCCTCTGTCTCTCCTTGGGAACCATTAATTCCAGGCATTCAAAGCCCAGCTATTGGTAAAGCCATCAGTGGAGTGCGGGACATCAAAGGCCAACCTACTCAAAGACTTGGAGTGAAAAAACGGCCCTCAAACTCCAGCGGGAACAGAGAGAGCCCTGTTTCTGAGTCACCAAGAAAGGGGGAAAAGACTGCTTTGTGAAAGGACCTACTAACACAGAAAAATCTCCATGGGATTAAAAATTCCCCATTCAGTGTGCTGGGGAATGGCAATGGGAAGATTTTGTGAATCAAAATGTTTGGTACAAGAAGAGTTTCCAACACATTGCCCAAGCATTCCAATTTTATTTTTGTAAATTTGCTAAAACACATGCATGTTTTTTTTTTCAATGACTGTGGACTTGGAACACCAGAGGTTTTTCTCCTATATTAAAGCCAATCTTTGTTCGCTGGTGTGGACCATTAAATCCCCTCTTCCTCTTTGCCTTTTCTTACCAGTACCACTGGAAGACTTTGAGCACCTGTTTAAGTAAAGAGAAGAAAACATTCAGACTATCATAAGTATTTAAGCCCAGATTAGAGAAAAGAGTACAAATGGAAAGTATTAGGATTTCCTTAAAGTTTTTTTATAAGCAGACCTGCATGCAGCCAATTTGATTGTAAGCCCGCTTAAGCCCCCAGGGACAGACTGTGGATTCAGTTAGGCAACTCAAAAAATCATTACATTTCTCCTTTCCAATCCAGAAGTCATTTTAGTAATTTTCACTTTTATATTTGATTTTATAGTTGGTTACATCTTCATATTAGCAACTAAAAAAACATAAGTATAACAAATTAAAAATATAAACAAGTATTTATTAAGCAGACCGAAGAAGTTATGTGGACTTAAGGTGGACAGAAATATTTCTTGATTCTTGATCAAGTTTTGATTGTAGACAAATTAGAAAAAAACATTAGAAACTATTGTATTTTGTATAGACGAGCTGATAGTCAACTAATGCATGTGTCCTGTGACCTACAGCTATGGCTGAGATGTTTGTAGACAGCAGGTGACATTCTGTGCTGATTATTTTAGATAAGTTTGGTCGCTCCATACTCCTGCTGTGAACCCAGCACATGTTTCTGACACTTTAGAGATGCACCCCTTCTGATTAGGATAATTATAAACTTTCCCTACTGTCCCTGCTTCTCAAATCCCACTTTACTGCAAATTCATCCATTTGTCTTAAGGTAATGAAATCTCGAGAGGAGGGTCGCAAGCTGCATCGTGGCGGGGTGCCTCATTTCAGGAGCTATTAAGTAGCAAACGTGCTACTCGCTTGCACTTTTATCACTGTGCTCGTTAATCTCCGAGCCCTTCCACTCCATGGCACGCCTGCCATTGAGGTAATCACTATAAATCACACCAACAACTGCTGGGCCCAACTGCAGTGCAATGGAAGACAACAGGAGACTGTGGCACAAGCTGGAGTTCTCTGGAGCGCACCTCTTGATGGCTCTTTCCTGTGTTGAGTGAAGCTACGATGAAAATGGAATTTCTATAGTTACTAGATAAGATATTCAGAATCACTAGTTGAAATGCAGTTAAATTACTGTCAAGTTACTCCTGGCTTCTAAACACACGAGGAACCATTTACTGAGCCGAACACACGGACCGACAGCTATGGCGCAGAATCAGAGGAGACTGAATTAGAGGAAGAACCTGTTCAGCAAAGACTGTCACGCACCTTGTTTTGTAGTGTCTCTGTCCTGTAGGTGTCGTTGTTGTTTGTTTTGTTTCTTTTCGTTATTGTTTGAGTGTTGATGTCAGATGCGCGCAGCCCTAGTGTCTGATTATCGGCTGAGCGCAGCTTGATTGTTTAGTGTTTATATGCAGCGCTGATCTGCGGATCAGTGCTGCGAAATTTTTGTATGTTAACGCCCGTTTGCTTTGTTTCGAGTTTTTCCTTGTCTTGTGCTCCAGTTTAGTCCTGCCTTGTTTTCCCTTTGTAAGTTTTTGTTTTCCCTTGCCTGTTTCTGGGAGGTAGTTCCCTGTGGTTTTGTTAGTTTCATTTGCTACTTTTTCTTTTTCGTCTTTCTAGTTTAAGTTTGTACTTTGTAGTTTTTTGTTAAAAATAAATACGCAGTGCGTAATGAGACTAATCCACATATGGTTGAATAAAACAGAATAAAGAGAGTAAGAAAGTACATCAATGCAATAACAAATTTTATTAGTTCAGGCAGGCAGACATCATTTTGAATCATACCCAGAACAAATGTATTAAAATGTACTAAATGCCATTCTCCTCCCCCCCCCCATGTCTATAATACCTTACAATGGTTGGTTTGTTATACCCCAACCACACAGGTGTACACTGTAAAAGCAATCTCCGGTGAGATATAATAATAATATATCTTCCACAGAAATGTGCCATTGTGTACTGGCCAGTCCATCCAGGCTGACATAAATAGCACCATATGTGGTAATATTTATTGCAGCCCAGTGGCCTTAAAGAAGATCTTTCCATTTGACTCCATGTGTGGTGATACAGCAATAGCGCAGTCGGCACCTTAGCAGCGTGAAGAAGCTCTTTGGCTATTCACACATCTGTGGCATGATATATTAGCATCGCGGGCAGAATGAATGCAAACAGAAAATAAGCTAGCTCAGGTCCTCTGCTGATTAACTGAAGTTAATCTCTCAAACACAGCAGTGTAATTACACCAACATAAACTGCTCGGCACGTAAAGCGTTTCCTTTCCTGTTCTGTGAGGCATGCATGCGTGTCATGGGGGAAGTGGGGTATACGGACCCCTCAAATAGGGTGAGGTGATTGATGTATGGGGAAGCCAGTGGTCAAGAGGAGTTTATTTCACTAGTATTGGGTTTTTTGACAGCCCTGTCATATAAGCATAAGATAAACACCCAAGAGCGAATTTGGAGCAACCACGCACTGCACACTGGAATCCTTTGAAACACTGTAACCCTACAAGTGCAGGCGCTTTGGACCTAGAGGGCGATACGGATGGCTTTTGTTCTGATGGAGCACGGCTTGACGTGCCATTAGTCACCAGCAGGTCAACAGAAACACAGTGCAACGGGACACATTTTTCCAACACATTAGAATGGAATCAAAGACTGTTGAAGAGTGTAGAGAGAATGAAAGGAAGTGATAGAAACAGAGAAAGTCTCTTTTCAGTAGACAATGTACAGGAAAAAATAAAACAATTTTGCAAAAACATATTGTGTTGCTGGACTGTGCAACACTTGCTGACAATGCTAGATTGTTGCAAACCTATGGATGGTTGGCAAAATATTGCTATGCAGTTTTTCAAGTATGTTGCAAGTGCTACAGAGTACACCTGACCCTGCTATAAATTTAAGAACAACTTTTTTGAACAGATAAGCAAAACTGCTTCCAATAAGTCTTCCATGTCTTACCAAACAGGATATGTTCTAATCAAGAACATGTTGCATCTGTCATCACATTTCTACTAAAATAATGTGTCCTAATAAACACCATATGCTGAATTTTAGATTATTTGCACAAGCGTGTAAATCATAACAAGGCTGATACACAAAACACAACCTCTGATGTGTGTAAGAATTTTAAGCAAACCCATTTTGGATGGTTGTGCAAGTAATATCTTTGCCCTTTATATAAACCCTTCCAGATGGCACAAGTGTGTGTTTTTTTTTTTGTGTGTACTGCTTTTGGTCAACATCTGTTCTTTGGCTTTTGGTGCATAATTGTGATACAGATAGTCACAGACTGACCAGACTGTGTGGTCCAAAACCCAGGGGACAGGATGCTCTTAATAAACCTTGAACCATCAAAAACGTATTAAATCACATGACAATTTCATAAGGTCCACACTGCTTGAATTGTTGTAATAACTTCTTTTTATTCTTTTTTTGTGATGGGTTCATTGAGACAATTTTTTGTTTAAACAACTATCACAGTGTATCACAGACAGGCTCATACTTCAAAGAGAGATAGTTATTTTGCATTAAGGTCTCTTTAGCTGTGCCATTAACCAGATAATCAGTCTGAAATGGCTTCAGTGTGCAGATGAGAAGCCTTCAGAAATATTCCCATTTAAATTTAAATTGCATTTTCAATGTATTCCATTCCAGGCATATTGCATTTCCTTTAGCTTGTTTCCATAATGTTTTTTAACCCTGTCTTCATTTCCTGTATGAATATATAGGTTTTAAAAGGTGAGCATTTTAGTTATGTGGTATTGCTGTGGGTCCCTATGGAACTGGGCTACAGGAAATAAGAAACAGGCCACATTAACTCACTTTGAACTGCCTGGGGATCAGTACAAACTGAGTGTATTAAAAAAAATTCTTCAAACCCAGCATTCAGTGGTATATCCTAATCCTACAAGTACATGCAAAAAGACAAGAAAATCCCAGAGAAAAACTGGATTGCTCAGCCTTTGCCCTTTCATAGCTTATAAATTCTCAGTTAGCATGATTTATTTACATTCACACACAAACAAACAACCAATACAATTTGCTAAGAGTATATATTCTCTTTCTATAAAACATAATTGTTTATGGTAACCACAGAGGTTTTTGGAAACACAGAGAGTTTTGAGTCTTGAATGAATGAATCCAGTGCTATTAAAGTAATTATATTTTACAACAAAAACATCCTCCATGGTCCCAAACTGTAAATCTTTTACCCTGAACTTCTGAGACAGTATCACAGTTGTTTTGAACAACAGTTAGACAGTTTGCAAATGTGATTTATCCTTTTTCAATTTTAACTTGCATAACTTAGGTTTATCTGTAGTGTTCTGCTGTCTTGATATAGACAGCAGAAATACTGGAATACTGTTATTTGCATATATTTCTGCTTTTCTCTAGACATTTTAGGAAACAACTGAACAGTTGACACAAACATCAAACCACAGTTACAGAAATTAATTAAATGTTTTGAACACAGCAGGATATAGAACAGCTGGTCTGTGTTATTAATGAGGGGGACAATCTTAAAAGCAGGACTTAAGTCTCACTGTCTTCCATTTTATTCTTATTATTGTCCTGGAGAAAGAAGTAATATATGAAAAGAACCTCATTGCCTATTTTTCTTCTTTACAGTTTGGGTTGTAGGGATTATTCTTCTGTAGTTTGAGATCAGGCAGACTCAAGGTTTTTATGCAGCTGGCTCGTGTCACACAATGAAACCACACATGCATGTTTGCTTTATAATTAATCACTTGTGCCACCCAGCTGTGACTTCCTGTTTACTCACAAGCTTTATTTATCAAGATAGATAGCTGATGAATAAAAACTACACAGCATTTTGTTTTTGCATGCAGCATTAAGTTTCTGTCAAATGTATATGTAAATGAATATTTGCCATTTACAAGCAATTTATCATAATTTATGTTTTTCTGACAGGGTGATTTCGAGTCATTTTGACGTGGGTTTCACTGAAGCAAAAGCCTGTAGTGAACAAACCAGAAGCTGCGCAAAAACACAGGAAAACCAAACACATTGCTTTTATAAATGCATCACAGAGAGAATCAGAATTTATTTGTTTAAAATAATTGAATTAGTGAAGTGACATGTAGCCAAGTATGGTGACCCATACTCAGAATTTGTGCTCTGCATTTTACCCACCCAAGTGCACACACACAGTAGTGAGCACACACCCGGAGCAGTGGGCATCCTTTCTTGCTGCGGCGCCCGGGAAGCAGTTGGGGGTTCGGTGCCTTGCTCAGGGGTCTCACCTCAGTCGTGGTATTGAGGGTGGAGGAGGGTGCCCTCCACGTTGGACTGGGTTATAAATCCAACTCTCTGACCATTAGGCCACGGCTGTATTAGTGGCCCAGACTTATTTACTGTAACATATTATAAATGTAGCTATTACCAAAATAACTACATCAGATAACACCAAGGTCTGGAGGCTTTTGGATCAAACACAATGATAATCATTATGAAATGTTTTCTATAAACCAAACCTACTTTATTGCTTTGTTGATATTATGAAACTTGCAGATTTTTAAAGGTGCACAGTGTATCATATTTAGTAAAGTTAACATGTATAACCTAAAGCGTGTCAAACGTGTTTTTTTATTAGTTTGTTGAAACATGAAAACAAAAGACTTGATCTATCCTGAAGGATCTTGTCAGGGATAACAAAGTCAGGGATCCAATTGCAGGTAAGATGTTTATTAGCTTCAGACGAAAAAAACAAAAAAACGAGGCGAGGCAGGACCGGAGAAGCGGCCGAGAGGGAATTGCTGGAGAGGAGGCGGGACACCCGGCAGCAGTGCGGAGAGCAAACTGAAACTAAAAAAAAAAGGAGAAACAAAACAAACCTAAAAATAAACGGAAGGGCTGGAGTCTGAAACAATACAACGGACATAGACAAGACAAGAGTAGGGCATAAATAAAAAACGATCCGACAAAGAACGGAAAACACGAGGGAACTAAAAAGGACAGATAATGAGGGAAAGCAGGTGGAAGTAATGAAGTTAACAGGGAGGCAGGGAACACAGACAGCGGGGCACGCAGCGAACTGTCAAAACAAAAGCCACGTGCCCCAACGACAAAGACAACACAACACAGATAACAAACCCTGAGAGAAAAACAGAGAAGAGAAAAAAAGAAAAGAGAAAAACACAGATTCATGTGTATTCTTTCCTTCCTGTCAAACATGCTAGATTTTCTGTCCTGTCTTACCCTTCATGCGCCGCTGAAGTCCTCCCCCAATCTGTGTCCTGTGGAAACGCTTAACATCTTCCGGACTCTAATCTTAATTTTCTAAAATGGGCTCCCAGGCTAAAGATAACATATAAACCATAAACAGAAAGCAAAGGAATTGGTGTTAGCACTGGAGAAAGGAGGAACACAATGAATAAAAGAGCAAATGATTCAGACAGAATCAAGAACAGGAAGTGTAAGACTGTGACTTTTGTGAAAGGGAGATGCATGTTCATATGAATGTACATAAAGTTTGGAAAAAGTATAGTAGAAACTTGAGTTTATTGTCACATGGGGAAGTTGTCACAAGGGCTATATCACTGGTTACAGCATAATAAAGATCTTTCTCAATCTCTCAGGGATAAACCTGTGACCAACAAACCATTATAGGTATTATTTTTATTTCTGTTTTATTATTTTAACAGTGTAGCAAGAAGTGTGCAAACTAGAATGCAGCTAATCAAATGATCTGTTTA
The DNA here is from genome assembly GCA_036877545.1 of Yasuhikotakia modesta. NCBI lineage: Eukaryota > Metazoa > Chordata > Actinopteri > Cypriniformes > Botiidae > Yasuhikotakia > Yasuhikotakia modesta. The sequence continues at coordinate 12,164 of JBAJNP010004363.1, read as the reverse complement.
AAAATTAAAAAATAATGATAAAAGATAAAACATTTACTAAACATTAGCCTTTACTAAAGTGCATAGAAGTGTCTTTTAATGGAAATGTTTGCTCTTAGCCTTTGGATTTATGTGAAATATGACATAAATCCACAATAATACACAAGGTGTAAAAAACAAAGTCACATGAAGAGAGTGTTAATCTCTCTCAATCTCTCAGATATACAACCATTAAAACGAGGGACACAATTCTATCATTTTTCCAATGTCTACTTAATGTTTACATTTTCCCAGGAAGGCGCAAAAAGGCCTGTATCCATGGAAACTAGCAGAAGCCAGTCAGGAGTACTTTTAATCACATCTTGTGACCCACAGCCTGTTGAGCGATGTATTCAAGTTGGCAGTCAAGCTGTGTGCTTACAGTGTTTTATTAAAAAATGAGTGTTTTATTTTCCATTGGGTGGAAAAGTTCCTTAGCACACAAGGGAGAGCAAGGGGTTGCACTACAGCTTTTACATGGTGAAAAAATGTTCTTTCATATTGAGGATGCATTTCACAGCCTGGAGAAGCCGAATGAGTTGTGAAAGAAGAGGGCAATGTTTGCTTTGCTCGGAAAATCACTTATTCTAGCACATCGCTATTTCCCTTGCAAAATAACTGTATTGCACTTTAACCATCATAAGGTTTCATACACATCCACAGATCTTCTGATACAGGATCCTTCAGTTTGACAGTATATAGTATATTATTAAGATTTTTTTTCTCATCTGCCATCATTTGGATCTGTTTTATATTCCATGATATGCGTTATAATGCATGATGTCTTCTGCTTTCTGAAATGTCATACTTTCAGAACAGCTTAAGTGTTTGGACAATCCCTCTATGATGACTTTGAAATGCTGTCTCGTTACAACTCTGTAGGTTTTATAACAGAGCTGTATACACTCATGGAATCCCAAACACACACACACAAAGGCACATAGTATTTTTACCTTTGCATGAACACAGTTTTTTTATCAGAGGTCTTGAAACTACCTGTCCACTTCAATCAGCCCACTCAGCTTTCAGCATTAAGTTTCATGTGCCTTAGTTATTACAGCATAAGGTCTCTCTCTTTCTTTCTCTCTCTCTTTCTCCATTCCATTGTCTTTACAGAGGACCACAGTGTGAGCGACGTAACAGCATTTTTTTTTTTAAAATCACCAACACATACATAAGTGCCAGCAATGAACTGTGATTTGCATTCGTTTAAGGATTACTCTCAAAGGGCAGCAGATCTTAAATTTGATAAATTAACAATAAATGGTAAGTTCTCTGAATCTGTGTGTATAACAGATTCAAGATTTTGGAAATGTCCATTTCATTTCAGGAAGACGCAAAAAAACACCAATAGATGGAGACAGGAAATACAGTTTGAGCTACAGAACAGAAATATTATTAAAATCACCAACACTGTGATTTGCATTCGTTTAAGGATTATGTTTTGAGAAAACAGAGGCTGTTTATCTTCACCGCTGAGGTCTGTGTAGCTGTCCAACAGTCCACAGAGACTGACCTCTGCTGAAGTATTCTGACCCCAACTATTCTCTACTATACACCAACAGATAAATGATATCTTTCAGAAAAACAAATACACACCACCACTATTCACTCAACACAAATCCTCTCTTGAAATTGTGTGCTGTTGAAAGACTTCTTAGGTGTTACCTATTCCCAGCATGCTCTCTGTTCACCTAGTAAGTTCCACAAAAATAAAGAATTTTCTTGAAGATGGCGCACAGCAGTGAACTCTGCTAAGTGGCCGGGCTTTGTTGGTTCTCCTAAGCTCACTCTTTCTCTATTGCTTTCCCTTTTTCTTTCCGACTATCCAGGCAGCAGCGACAGGGAATCAATCCCAGCAGGTAGAGCTCTCCCTGCCTCTCTCTCTCTCTCTCTCTCTTTCTCTTTCAGGCACCCTGTTGTTCCGTATTCATCAGGCACATCAAAGGGCAGCTCAGGATGCTGCTGTGTCCCTGGTTCACAGGCCCCTCCTGCTTGATTTGTCCGCCCATCAGGAAACAATTTCCTCTCCACACAGACTCATCTAATCAATGCAGGAGTTTATGGCTCTTGTGGTTCCTATGGAGACTATGAGGAGCTAAAGGCCCCAAGAGTGAAAGAGCCTGAGGAAAGAATGAGAGAGAGTTCTGTTGTGCTTCCTGCATTAAAAAGAAAATGCCACAAATAAAACTCTGGAGGCACTTAGTTACCAAATCCTGTCAATCATAACGCAGGAGTTCATAAACAGCAGCTTATTTCTCTACTGTGACAATTCTTCCAGCATCCAATCACCCATTTCATTTCAATGTATTTATTTATTATTAACTGCAATTCATTTTTTAACTGTGTAGCTTCAAAATCTGTGTACCTTCATTATATTTGAGGTTTACATGAAGAGGTACACTTGTGAAATCTGTTTTAGGGATCTGAACTGCTGTACACCACCTACATTTATTTCACACATCTGTAACTGTGTCTCATTGACCCGCTTAATTCTAGAAGAAATAGCTGAGACAAATTTGATAGAGAAACATATTTCTAGGAATGCCAATTTAAGCCTTGAAAGATGGGTTCTCAACTTTTCAGAACAGAGATGTCTTATAGCTTAAATGGTAGACAATTTTCACCATTTTAAACACATTTTATTTTGAATCATATTAATACCACTTATATGCTTTAAAGATTTTTTTATAATTCTGTTCAAATTGCTTTCAGACACCTTTATGCTTTTTAAGTCAATAAAAGCTTTCATAAAACCAATAGTAGGAAGAAACTCATTTTGCTGATCTATGAAAGGGCAACCCCTGAGCAAAACTCCTTTCGTATCGAGGTAGAGAGAGTAACAGGTGTGCTGTATGACAGAAGGCTGAAGACAGTCAGCAATGAGGATTGTGTAAGAGAAGCTTCATGCTGGAGTGATCTGAAAGTGCTTGTAAGGGGAGGAACACTTCTGTGACCAGAGACAGGCCAGGACAGAATGAAGCCCGAGACACAGATTATGTTCTGCTTAAGGCAAATGAGAAGAAACATCTGATCTTTATCAGCAGAGGCGAACAAAAGAAATAAGGGGATTAGAGCAGTCAAGCAGTCAAAGTCTCTCAAGCTTATTCACAGCAGCACTCACACCCATATGGTATACAGACACTCACAAACAGCCAGTTTTTATCCTTTGCTCTGCTCTTAAACATTAATGCTGTGAGATGTTTAAATAATTTTCAAGAGTTTGCCTATGTGTGTGTGTATAATGATCTGTGTATAATATGTAAATGTGGGTTACAGAGACACATCCTGTATCCTCAAACTAAATTGCTTAAGAAATAATAAATTGTGATATTTTTTGTTAATTACAGAATGGCAAATGTGTTCTGTGGTGGTTAGGTTTAGGGGATATAATATACTGTTTATAGAGTATGAAAACCATTACATCTGTGGAGAGTCCTTATTAAAAACATATGCAATATATATATTCTCTGGGTAGTTGTCAGGGCCCTGCTACATGGTTGGTAAGGTATGGTAAGTGTTTTTATTATGTTGCAATGCCAATGGCTTGATTGTTATTGCAGGTTTCATCATCCATTAGGTGAGTATTTTATGTTTGATCTCATAATGGCACACCTCTGCTCAATATCCTGTAAAATTTGACAAATTAAAAACAAATATGCCTCAAAAAACACCACTTAACACAATAAATTAATATGTCTTGGAGGCAAAAAGGTTAAAATGGATCTGCCATCTACTGTATCTGCCTCCACAGCATCTTCTATACAGTAACTTCTTCCAGTTTCTGAAAAGAAGAAACTGTTCAGATATGCTATCTGGCTACAAGCAGAGGAAACATACAGAACTTTTAGTGTCTCTGCCTAACTCTTTTTTCAGTCTGTTCAAACGATCTGATTGGCCCTGCATGATCAATAATGCAACAGCACTGCAATCCAGCCACCTAACAAATCAATTAAAACCTATTACAGCCCCCTAATCGGTCTCCAGCACCAGGCATGAGTGCTGTGTATTTATTTAGCTCTCAGCTCAGGGTGGGAGAGGTTGATCTGACTGTGGTTTGTGCAGGTGGGACTAAAAGATGAAAACACACTATTGTGCAGGCAGGAAGGTATTAGCTCAAAAATGCCATGAATGTACATTTCATCCTGTGCTCACAATCTGCTTGCTGTTTTCGGTGGAGTTTGGTTTGGCCGGGCAACTGCCAGCGACCATGACACCTTCAAATGGGAGCTGTGATAGAGACCAGGCATTCCCCTGCCAATCTAGCTCTCCCAACCCTCTACACAAGCAAGTGGGGAGAGGTTTGTAAGTCTTCGCACTGTAAAAAAGCAGGAGATTTTGCCACAGACTATTATAATCAAAACTGAGCTTCCAACCCCTTTTATATTCTCGTTCTCTCTCTGTTTCACATAGCATTTCATAGCATCAATAAACATTTTCTATAGGGGACTATTAACTACATTTGCCAAATGTTCATCATATAATCAGAATACATTAAGGAAGACACAATTTTTAAATATATTTGATTACACTACTGACAAAAATTACATGAAACAACAATCACAAATTGTTGGTAGTTCAATTATTGTCCACAAGCACACAGTGACATGCATTGTTTGTGTCAGAGGCCTGGATTATATTTAGTGTCCCTGACCTACTTTCCATCTTTTAATATACAGCAAAATGTCGTCAAAAGAACTAAAATGATATTGACACTATATAAACCAGAAAATTCCTCTCTTCAATCTCTTAAATCAGGAATGTTTTTATTTCTGGGTTTTTCATGCAGTTCTTTCTTCCCCCCACCCCACCCCCACACACACACTGTTCTGCAGACACTGATATGCGACTCATTCCCCCTCAGGAGCTGAATATTGTGGCAGACCCTCATGATTGACTGGTTGTCCATGTTACCCAGAGAGACATTGTCATAAATATTTCATCACCAAAATTGCTTTGTGCCATAAATACACAGCTGTGTGTGACAAAGGAGGGAGAGAGAGCAAGGCAGAGAAAGGACACACTTCCTCCTTATCCCGTCAGATGCCCAGACAATTAACACAACACCTCATATATCAGTCCAGAGACATTTACACTGTGTCTTACTCTCAATGCTCTCTCTCTCTCTCTCTCTCTCACACACACACACACACACACACACTAAATTAAAGTTTCTTGCGTTACAGGTAATTTATTAACAAAAGTACTTTACAAACTACTTTATGTAGTTAAAAGCAAAATAATTCAAAAGCAAAATAATACATTTAATATGTTTGTATTATTGTAACAAAGAACATTTTTTTCCTTTAGGCACGTACACTTACACACAAATACTTTTAAATTTATGTCTGTTTTGTTGTTTTGAGATTTAGCACCTCACCTCTGTGTGCTGTAGGAAGAGGATTTCCGCCAGTTTTTTATGGACACTTATGGACTGACTGAAAGAATAGAGCAAGACCTTGCGGCTCTCACACATGCTCAACTGTACAACTGCTCAATCCTCATCAGACACAATCCTCATCAATTTATTAAACACATTACAACTCATACAACTCACATTACATCCGCCCAAACATTAGTGATCAGCTGAGCCTACCTATAATCCTCCTCTCAGCTGTGACAGGTGTGTTGAGCACTTTTTTTTGAAGATTGAAGACTTTTTTTTACTTTTTACTTTTTCATAACTACATTATACTGATTGAAAATCTACCTTTTAAATAAGCTTTTGCAACAAACAATGGAATAGAAATGCCTCAATGTTCACGAACAACAAGATTTTTTGATGTTTTATTTATATAGCTACCTTTCCTTTAACTAAAATTGGAAGACCTTAGTAAGAGCAGATTACAGAGGAGCAGATGCTAAGCCATGCAAAGAACTAAAAGGAAGTGAGAGCATTTTATACTGTCAAATAACAATTGAATCACAGAATGTGGGCAGAGTTTTTGGTATAGCTGCAGAGTTTTGAATATATTGTAATCTTGCAATGTAGCTGGCAGGTAAATACAATAATCTAAGTGGATGGGATGAGACAATGTCCATGTTTAGTTAAAAAAAAGAGTTTAACCATTGCATGCACACAATGGTTATCAATTTGGGTGGATACAGATAGACCTACAGATGTGAATGTCATTAGCATTAAAATTATAGCTAAAGCCATGCAGATGTAAAATCAGACAAATGAGGAATAGTAAAGGCCCAAGAAACGATCACTGGGGGACACCTTGCTTTATAGGTGCAGTAAGAGATCTGAAATATAGAACATGCTGTCAAAGAGAAAACCACTGAGAAAGAGGAAAAAAGGCTGGGTGACTATATTATATCCCATAGGAAAGGAAAATAAAATATCTTTTTTAGTAGATTAAATAGAGAGCAAACTGAAATTGTTGCTTATTTTGTCTGCCTCAGATATTTCTCGTGAGAAGAAACAGCAATATCACAAAGATGTGAACAATGTCACAAACTGAGCTTAGATTTGCTAAGTCTGCAATTTAATGCCAATATTATTTAAGATATCAATATAAACTAAAACATTTTCTCATTTCAAATTTGCCCAAATCTAGATTAGTTTTGTCAATGCTCTATTTTGACACAGTTTGTTTTTTATCTTTCCTAGTATTGTTTTGTCACCATGGCTTTGTTTTTTGTCTGCCATGTGCTTCTTTAGCTCCTCTTTGTTTTCTCTTTACCTCATCCTCTTGTTAGCACTCATTCGGTGCGTCCGAAATCTCATACTTCTGTACTATATAGTATGTGAAAAACAGTATGCGAGGCAAGTAGTATGTCTGAATTCATAGTATGGCATCCAAATTCCATTCATACTACCCACATTCATACTATATAGAACGTACTGTTTTAACGGTCAGTACATTCAAAGTACATTCAAATTCAAATGTAGTACCTACTTAAGCTACTAAGTCTGGCTTAGTGCCTCGTCCTTCTGTGTTCTATACTTCTATTCTATGTCCTTGTCTTGCTCCTTTTTTACTTGTTTTTTTAGTAACCATTACTATAAGTTGTTTTTTTAGTTATTTGTTTTTTTTTTGCCCTGTCTACCTTGAAATAGCATGTTCTTGTGAAGCCTTGTTCTGTCTTGCCTTGTGGCGTTTATGTTACTGACCTGTTCCTGGCCACTGGTTCCCCTTAGCTGGCACCTGGTCTGCCTGGTGTGCAGTCAAACAAGTATCTGAGCATAACATTCTCTGTTCTCTCCATCTGCCTGGTCTTGCTGCTCTCTCTGCTGCTGTTTTCTACCAGTTGATGTCTGTCTGAGACTGTTCCAGTGGTCTTCCCAAGTTGTCTTTGTTTGTGTTTTGCTGTTGTCACACCTGTGCGTCTCACTAATGAGTTAATCTTTGTCAATAAAACCTTTTTCACTCATTATGCAACCACTCATTATGGACCTCCTTCCAGAATCCCTTTTTTATAGCACCATACTCTTCAGTATATTTTAACCATGTGTCTTATTAGTTTTGTTTTCTCTTAAGTCACCTTGAGGCCCCCTTGGATGTTTGTTGAGGCACCTAGTGGACTCTAGTGGACTCTGATCTGCTTAATAAACCCTTCCCTAGACCAACCTCTCACACAAAGATAAAACACAACTTGATCTTTGAGCCTTTCTTACCACCTAAAATGTCCTTACAGGTCTGCTTTTGACATGTTTCATTATATTTGTAGGGCCACACTCAAAAGCCTGACCCTCAATATAGCCTCAATATATGTAAACACACATAATCAGCAGAACAGCATTTCTTGAGTAATGGGAGCATGCTTTAAAAATAATTGAAAACAGGTGTGAATCTAATTCAGGAGCACAGGGAAGTGATGATTAAGGAAGCCAGAGCTGATACCAGAGTACAGAGATGAACTCATTTTTCTCTGCTGGTGAGCCACAAAGATGCTGGATGCAAGATGACTATTACAGGTGTGAAAAAAATTAGAGCTTTTTCTTCCCAGTGAGAATGTTATATATAGATCCCAGTACTGTGCAAAATCATCCACTTTATGTTCTGAATGACTCGAGCAAAATATCATTGTAAAAAACACATTGTTAGCTTGAGGCTAACACTACAGAACATCTAATATTCAACTCTAAAGTCAGATTTATCTTAAATATAATCCATCTAATTTTTGACATTCTTCAAATTAAAATTTCTGGTCCAATCATTGTTTAAACCAACAGAGTTGGTTCAGAGTTCATTTTTTTAATAGTGCATTTCAAAAAGCCGAAAATACCATTACCCAACCCTTTACAGAACTTCACAGGAGCTACAGCTCTTCAAAGAACAAACCAGCCTATGCCGAAGGCTTTGCCTTTTACACCAACTCACTGCAATGACCTTGGGTTTTTTATTTACGAGTCAAAGTGCAGCTGTCACCATTAATTAGTTCTTTTCATTAGTGCAAGGATGGAAACACACTTTCCACTCACCTTTCTTTTTCTCCATCCTCTAGTGCTCTAATTAGACTTAGACATCAGAGAGATGTTCTGTGTTGTATTTATATATGTAAGAAATGTCTGAACCTCTTTTAGGACATACCTATAATGAAGCAGAGAAATATAAAAAACAGAAACGCACCCCAGAGACCAGAAGCCTATATAAAGCCTTAAATTATTTCATTTCTCTTAATGTATTATTGTGTGGTATTTTTACTGCTTTACTTTTATAGCTCATGAAACTTACAGGTCACAATAATGGTTATTAATTACAATTTATTTAGGCAAGAAATGGGATCCCTAGCATTCCATATAAACAGAAATAAAAAATAAACAGAAATGAACAGAAATTGCAATATTATTGATATACAGTAAATAATACAGCTATGAAATGCGTATAGCATATACAGTAATTTGGTGAGAGATCCTTGAGATCATATTGAAATCTTTAGATTTTAATTGCAAATCTGACCACAGTCTTAGACGTCTTTTACCTTTTCAGATCTCTTTATCTCAGCCCCAGAGAGATTATTCAATGTCTCTTGATTTCTCTGTGTAATCTTACTGCTCCAGGAGAAAAAAATTAAGATATGAAACAGATCTGTAATGTGATTTTTCGAGGCTTTGGGTGACATTTTTCCAGCCTGTGTCGTTTATGGGTCATCAGTTAAAACCCAATGTTCCATTAACTAGAACAAAGCATTATGGTTAACATACAGCTGCCTATATATTATTGAAAGGGAAATGGCTGCTTTATTCATGGCATACACCTCCCAATGGTGTGCAATAACTCAAACCTACACACTTATAGACAGCCATGCACACAATCTCATATTATTTATACCAATGTTTTATTGGACAAGTTTTAACACCAGTGGATGTGATGGATGGTTGTGTTTTGTTTCTTGCATTCTTCCTTTTCTCAGCTCTATTTGGTGTGTAAAGCGGGCCAGCCATGACTGTCCACAACATACACGTGTTCCCTCACACAGGAAGAGGAAGTGAATGGAAGTGTGTTGGTCTAGTGTGACTGATAAGAGAAAAACCACTCTTAAGAGGATCATTCATCACAGAAACCTCACAGCATTTCAGTTCTGTTCAGAATTATTGTCTTCAGATCTAATTGGCTTGACCTGTGTGCCACTGTTAAGAACATTTATTGCGGGTTTTAATTGCATGATTACTGGATTGTGGAACCTGAATCAACCACACAAGGAGTTATTAGCATGAATGTCTGTACAATAGAAAAGGAATGGTACAGTATTGCTATATACAAGTATAGACAACTGTGTGTACTGTGGCTGAACCTCACAAAAATATTTCACCTTAAAATCAAAAGTTTTTTTATCTTTAAAGTTATATTTATTGAAAAGAAAATAAATAAAGCAGTACACTTCCTACCACAAACTGCCAAGATATAGAAATATGAATGAGTAAAAAGAATTTGGGTAGTAGAGTGGGTATAACTACAATACAATACAAAGGAGGTTTTAATGGTCCATATAAAAAGTACATTTTATTTAAGCATTTTTTATGATTTGACACTAACACACACTAACACTTTAAAGCCACAATTATAAATTAAAATACTGACTGGCAGAGAAACAAAACATTAACATAATCTATATTTGTTGGTACATATGGAAATTTCACAGACATTATTACAATTAGATCTAATTAGGCTGCCATCTAAGGCACAAAGCCTTTAAAAGCATGAATCGTATCACCATACCAATGTTTATATCTGAAATGCCTGGCCAGCAGAGGGGGCTCTTTCCCCAATACCCCTGGCATTTGCTTCTTCTGTAGCAACTTCCTGTTTGCTAGCTATAAAACCCTAGCCTAGCAAACAGGAAGTTGCAAAGTGTTGTTTTGCCCATGTTGTCTTGTCCTGTTCTTGTTTCGCCTTGTCTTGTGTTTTTGCCTTGCCGGTTTTGCCTTGCCTTGCCTGTTTTGTTTTGTCTTGTTTTGTCTTTTGCCTTGCCTGTTTTGCCGTGCCTGGATTTTGACCCTGGACTGTTTTATGGTTTTTTGAATGTTCTCTGCCTGCCCTGACCCTTGCATTGCTTCTTGGTCTTACAATTTTGGATCATCTTGTGTATACCTGTCTGCCTGTGGTTTTAACCCTGCCTGTCCCTGACCATGTCTCGTTTTAATAAAAAGCAAACCCAGCATATGGATCCTATTGTATTTATACCCAGCCTCCGCATTACAGAACACTTCCCCGCCTCCCCAGGATCCAGCGGGTTTCCAAAGGGTCCGGTCCGGGAACTCTTGCAATTGAGGCAAGGTAATTCCTCCATGGAGGACTACGTGTTGCAGTTCTGTGCCTTGGTCAATAAGATTTCTTTCTATGATCAACTGTTTTTTAAAGATGTGTTTAAATTTGGAGTTAATGAGCCGTACCAGCCTTTATTGGCCACAGTAGTGGATAAACATACTCTAGTGGACTTCTTAGACTGTGCATTGTTGCTGAGTGGTTCACCATTCACTGTGGGTGATGCAAGGGAGCAGGACACTGCTTTCACTCCCAAGATGGCAACCAAGCCAAAGCCAGAGCCACAGCCCAAGATGGCTGCCAGAGCCACAGCCCAAAAGGCCAGAGCCACAGGCCAGAGCCACAGCCCAAAGCCAGAGCCACAGACCAAGATGGCTGCCGCTCCAGAGGTCGGGTATGACAAGATGGCCGCCGCTCCAGGGGTCGCGTATGACAAGATGGCCGCCGCTCCACGGGTCGCGTATGACAAGATGGCCGCCGCTCCAGGGGTCGCAAGATGGCAACACCCGTCATGGCCACCCATCCCGAATCTCCTGTCGCTCCAGAGTGAAGCGCGGCTGTCCCTCCTGAGCCATGTCAAGCGCGGCTGTCCCTCCTGAGCCAAGCCAAGTCTCAGCTGTCTCTCCTCCGCCAAGTCCAGCAGCAGCCATTTTTCCACTCAAGTCCAGCAGCAGCCGCAGTTCCACTGCCATGTCCAGCAGCAGCCGCAGTTCCACTGCCAAGGTCTCTGCTGTCGTCTGCTCCGCCCTGGTGGTTGTTCCGGTCTCCTGCTCTGCCCTGGAGGTCCCTCAAGCCTCCCGTTCCGCCCTGGTGTTCCCTCAAGCCTCTCGTTCTGCCCTGTTTGGTCCTCAAGCCTCCCGAAACGCCCTGGTGGGTCCTCAAGCCTCTTGTTCCGCCCTGGTGGGTCCTCAAGCTTCTTGTTCCACCCTGGTGGGTCCTCAAGCCTCCTGTTCCGCCCTGGTGGGTCCTCAAGCCTCCCGCTCCACCCTGGTGGTCTCTGCTGTCACCGGCTCAGCCCTGGTGGTCTCTGCTGTCGTCTGCTCCGCCCTGGTGGTCTCTGCTGTCGTCTGCTCCGCACTGGTGGTCTCTGCTGTCGCATGCACCTCCCTGGAGGTCCCTCAAGTCTCAAGTCGTCCCTCAAGTGGAGGTAGCATTGCAATTATCTATAATAATTTTCTAAATGTGTCGCAAACTACAGTTAATCGTTTCACCTCATTTTAATTACTACAGCTTAGAGTTACATTACCAGATAGAAGTAAAAAATCGTCTGCCCAAATGCCAGTCCAATTTGGCCTACCTCAAGGTTCTATTTTGGGACCTCTGCTTTTCACAATCTATATGCTTCCACTAAGAAAATCTAATTAGAAGCCTGGGGATAAATTTCCATTGCTATGCCGATGACACCCAACTATACATATCTTCTAGACCCGA
>JBAJNP010004362.1:0-33939 GCA_036877545.1 Yasuhikotakia modesta | reverse complement strand
TTGCTACGTACGGAAGTGACGACATTCGTGACGCAGTTGCGCAAAGATGGCGGACAGCATACCGCTGAATCCCGTACGGAAGAATTCACGAAAACCAGCGTATTACAATGCTAGCAGACCTGCCAGGTACGTGTGCGGTTGTACAATGAGTGTAAAATTCACCTTTTAGATCACGTCGCTCGTGTGAGCTGTTATTAAAACGTATGGGTTGGTTTCGGGTTTGTTTACGGTGCGGTTCCGGGGTTGATGCTAACGAGCTAACGGGCTATATTCGCTGTCAGTCTCAGCTGATCGGGTCGCGAGAGGAAACAACGTGTGTTGTCAATATTATATGATCTGCTAACGTGAGATGTTCTGTCGTAAATGTCTCTTAAGTTTTGTCTCCATGCATGAAACAGAACAATGTGTCGTAGGTGATTTATAACATTTATTTCATTATGTATGACCGTGTCTGTGAAATCCAGGCTAATGAAACATTAAAACTTGGCCTTAGTCCATATTAAAGACAACAGCGTTATATTTTAACAGAATGGTGTTTATGTTATGTAGAATGGTTTTATTGGGAGTCCAGTAGATCACAAAAAAGACTTCAGCTTCGGTTTACACGTATGCATGTATGTTCATTCATACACATATGTGTGTGTATGAGAATTTAATTGCTGGTGCATGTCTTTAAGCCTCTGGTACTTATGTCTGTATATCCCACTATACAAAGTACGTCTACTGTTAGCTAAATCATAAAACTTCCTGTGCAACATTTCATGCATTGATCAGAATACATGCGTCTCAAGTGTCTCTAATGCATCCACCACACGAAATACGTGTAAGTTTCCTTATCTCTGAAAACTTTTCCCACGGCTTATGCGAGGCCGAGACGCCAGAGATAATCATTTGGACCCTGACGTCCATCTGGTTTTCCTGAACCGCATAAACAGCCTAACAGCAGACAGGATTGTATTTATGGCATCCAGCTGTTTGTCAAATACTGACATTGTAAGGGCCACTTGTGGCACTGCTGCTTCTTGTGAATATGGATCTAAACCAAAGCAATTGCTTAATTTGATTTCATTGTTTGGGGTAATGCTGTTGCACACGATCTTTGTGATTCATTTTGTGTTTTATTGCGGAGGAAAGAGAAATGGAGAAGAAGTGACCGCAGTTAGGACGGATTAATCGGACCACCAGCTATGCTTGGCTCAGACTTTGCTTATTCCGTTGTCCGTCTTGATTTATATGGGTGGTTAAGCAGATTTGATGGTGATCAGATTTCTTTCATCATACAATTGGATACAAATATCAGCGGTTGTGTGTTTTCCGTCGTTTCTGCTCCACTGTACCGATTATGGTTATAATAATCCGCTAAAGCGTTTGCGTCAGTTTCGCATCATTGCGGCCATTTGCGTTTGAGCGCCTGTTGAAATGATTGAACTAAAAACGGCCTTTTTGCTATGAACATCAAAGGCTGAAATTCGCATAGACACATGTCAGAGTGATGTGTTTTTGTTGACATACCTCAATAATAACTTGCCTGTTGTGGCAGGAACCGATTACCCTTTGTAGAGCTAATATTTGTCATTACCCATTTGTTGCAGATCTCTTGTGAGGGTCAATCTCACGAAAGCTGTCAAGAAAACTTCACTCCAGATCCAAAGGAAAGAACTGAAGAACTTTGCAGAACTTTTTCTCGCATTTTAACGATAATTTTTGTCTTGACATCACCCAGCTCTCATTTGCATTATTGTAATGCAAAGAAATTGTCGTTTTGCGGTTCTGTTTAGTGCCACAAAAATGGACACACTTTAACTTTACTTGACAGTTTGTTTTAGCATATATACTGTAAAACAGTGGACTGAGTTCACCGAGTGCAGTCATTTTAACTGCACCCTGTAGGCGTTCGGTGTGCGATAAACTGTGATTCGCACTCTCTGATCTCTCACATGTATTTTTGTAGAGATCTTTAAAACGATCAGGACTAGAGATTGAACATTGTGAGTGTTCACTGTTTGTTACAGTATCACGCTTCTATAAAAATGAGCTCACAGGATATCACATCTGATGAGGCCTGTTCAGTCAGCGCTGTCTGAGGCTGGTATGTGTTTTTGTGTGTCTGTCATTGTTTGACTGCAAAAGACTGTCTGTGTTCTCAGTGGTCACCAAGGTCTAATTGCATGAATTAAATCTATCCACGGTTACTCCTGAGAGAGAGGCGACCGCACAGGTTTTGATGCTGAGGCTGAGCTAGAGATGGTTCAGGGACGGCTGGGCTTTTATGTGTAAGGAAACTGATATCCTCGCGGGACTTGGACTGTTTCAGAGTGTCACAATAGCACACTGCTGCCCTGGATCTGAGATGTGTGAGACTCGTCTCAATGCAGGGGAGCAGAACGTGAGAGAGGTTCCTTCAACTTCTCTGGGTTTCGTTCTGTTTGTTTATGTAGGTGAATTTTTAGTTGAATAATATTGTTTATTATTAAAGTTGATAATGAAGTAGGAATCCTTTTGTGGGTAACAAACATTCCCAATGTGCTGCTAATTCCATTTGTGAATGACTTTTTTTGCTTCTGAGAAATACAAAAGAAGATACTTTGAGAAATGTCTCTGTGGTTTTGTGTCCATACAGTAAAAGTCATTGGGTGGCAATGTTGTTTGGTTACCAACATACTTTCATACATACAAATATTCTTTTGTTTCTCAGAAGTAAAAAAGTCACACAGGTTTGGAATGACATGAGAGCGTGATGGGATAAATTTCATTCTGGGGTAAACTGGGTCTTTAATTCAGTTTTTCTCATCTATGGTTTTCCTGTTGCTTTGTGGGTAAATTTGCTTTCTGTTAATTCATATTATTAAAAATGCTGTATTTGCCTTTTACACTCCAGTAATTTTCGCAGAATGTCATAATGCTAAACTAACTGAAGGTGTAACAGCTGCTTAACTTTTGGTTGTACTGTAACATTGTTTCAGGTACCAGCTTGAAGACGAATCCTCAAACCTTGATGAGATGCCCTTGATGATGTCAGAGGAGGCTTTTGAAAACAACGAAAGTGACTATCAGACACTGCCCAGAGCCAGAGTCAGTCAGAGACGTAGAGGACTGGCCTGGTTCCTCTGTGGTGGATGGAAGGTCCTCTGCAGCAGGTAACAGTCCAAACCTTCATGTCATCAGATCTGTGGGTTGAAGCACTAAATCAGAACTTTGTGTAGATGAAATCTAGCTGTTGCTGTGTGACATCGCAGAGGTTCTGAACTTGAGGTGCACTGTTCTGCAGAGTTTAGCTCCAACCTTTACCAAACTCATCTGTTTTTAGATTTAGTAATCCTGAAGACCTTGTTGGTCTGAAGACTCTTTCTGATTCTACTTCTGATTTGTCCAGGACTGGAGCTAAATCGTTGCAGAAAAATGGACCTTCAAGTGGACCTTGAAGGCCAGAGTTGAGAACGTCTGTTGTGTAGGTTCCAGGTTCTGCTTGTTAAGTTGCTTTCCTCAAAATCAAAGTCTATAGATATGTGGATAAATGTGTGGGATATTTCCACTGTGTTGGAGGATCTTGGCTTTGACTCTATCACTCAGCTTACGGTGTGTTTGTAGTTGTTGTGCCAGGTTGGCTCGGCTGCTTTCGAACGCACTGGTAACTGTGCATGAAATGCACACACAAGCACAGGTTGTGTTTTTGGATTGGGGCGCTCTCTCCCCGCATCATCAGTCAGGTCAAACGCTCCCGTGAAAAATTTGCTTATGCAGCCCACAACATCCAGCGCTCGATGTCTATTCTGGGCTGACATTCAGAGAATATCGCAACGCCTTTTGTGTTACGTCAATGACACACACGACACAGTCGCGGTGAAAAGCGATATCAGTAGCGTGCGGTCGCGAAAGCGCGTGCTTGACTCCTCCGCTCGTGTTAGATTATCGGCGGGGCATCTCAATCGTAAGCCGGGTATTGATTTTTTTTCTCCTAATGAACAAATGGGATTTCGCACAGCTGACCAGTTTGATGCTTTCCAGTAATTTTCTGTGTGCTTAGGCAAAGGATTATGAAATGAACAAATAATTCAAGCAGAATAACTCTGCTTATTCAAACGGCCCTATTATTTGAACTACATTCATTTGAGCAAATAATCTCTCTTATGAATCAGGGCGCTGGCACTTACAGACAGGAGACAGGAGAGGCCAACGCAAATATTATTATATTTTTTCAACGTTTATGTAATTTAGTTCAACGCCAGCCGAACCGATCAGCATGACTGTGTACACTGAGCAGGTCGCCGGCTCCGCACCTCCACAGCGTTACGCCGTTCAGCGGGGAAACGCTAGAATATAAAATAAATATAAGGTCAACAAAGTGTTTGGAGCCGTCTCTGACCTTCACAGCGAATCAGGTTTGATTTTATTGGGGGGGGAGGGTATTTGGCAGGGGTAGTTCAAGAGGACATCATCTACAGGTTTGTTGTTCACTTTAGGTGTCGCTAGGCCGGCGTGAAGTCTGAACTCACAGCATACAAATGCCCATCAATTAGTAGAATAGTGTTTTACACCCTTTTTTTGCTACCTGCCCCTCCCTTGCATATTTTTTTGATATTATTGTGTTTAGCACATAAAGTAAACAACAGCTTCTTGTAATGCCTTGCAATTATCTAATGCACACTTCTGTTTTGTTATTATGGGTGAACTGACAGGTTTTGAAATGAAATAGGTTGCGTACAGCGTTCACCAGGGTAAATTCATCTTGATGCCCATGTTGGCGCAAACAATGTGAAAAGAGTCACACAGATAAGTTGTGGGCCTCCTTATCGCTAAACGATTCGGTCAGGCAGGCAGAATTCGGTCACCAGACCATTTAAATGCATTTCCGCTATTTTCACATTGTTGTAGAATGACGAGACTGTTACAGAGAAAGTTCCTCTTGAGCAATTTACTCTTGAATGGCTTTGCTCAGGGGCACAATGGTGATAGCTATTAGAAAAAAACTGTTCCTGGTGGGGTTAAAACCTGCAACCGTTTGGTTATTAGCCTAGAATGGTAACCGTTAGGCTAGACCACCCCAGTGTATGCGTGCATTCTGTAAATGCTAGGCTAGTGTCTCTCTTTCTCGCAGGGCTTCGATAAGTGCCCTCTCTCTTCTTAACTGTTATCAGGTTCCGTTTCTCAGTGGAAGTGTTTCCTGTCGTCTGCACAAAGTTCAAACTCTCTGAAACGTCTGTGTAACGCTTGCATTAATGTTGCATTAACGTTAGCTGTATTTCAAGTGGAATCTATTTGAGACACGCAACTACTTTCGAAAACTGCAAAAGGCCTCGATGATTGTTTTCAAGTGTTTTCAAGTGCATTTAAAGTGATAAATAAGGTGATGATGAAACAAAATCACTAGTATAATAAATTAAATTAAGAAATGCACCAAATTAGAATTAATGATCAGCCATATTTGTTAATTATTGGGTCAGGGATGCATTTAAAGACACAGACGGCAGTGAGATCCGGGCCCGAGTGGCGCCTGTAGCTCTGTGTTCTCCTTTCTGGTGAATTTGTCTAATCATTGCATGATCTTTTCTTCCCGTGGTCTCTGTCACGCAGCTGTTGTGAATGTCTGCTTCACACATGTCGCAGGAAGAAAGAGCTGAAGGCTCGGACAGTCTGGCTGGGACATCCTGAGAAATGTGAGGAGAAACATCCAAAAAATGCCATCAAGAATCAGAAATACAACATCGTCACATTCGTGCCCGGGGTAAGACCCTGTCAGAAATCTCTCATGCATGTTGTTTTGTTTCTGAGAGTGGGAGCGAAACCGCTAAAGTCTCCACCGGGATAAGGACATTTGTAGACCTTTTTATTATTATTACTGTCTTTGTTTTTAAACACATTTTATCATTTTAATTTTAAACGATTTTCAGTTTAAACTCTATTAGTTTTAGTTTTGTTTTGTCCCATCGGACAGACTTTACAGCCAGTCTTTTAAAATGCAGGAAGGTCGTTTAGCCGTCGCTTTTCCATAAGTTGTGAAATCCGTGGCTTGTGCCGGCGTTTATCTCAGGCTGTGACTGATCTCGCCGGGCTGTTTAGAGTGAAATCTCTACCCTGAGTGCTCACAGCAGATTTGCTTAGTAATCAGGTTAATGTGTAACTAGCTGTGAAGTAACAGCAATCTAACGTATCTTTTTCCACTGAGTGTGTAAGCGATCTACTGTATTATGACTGCTGGCAATGTCTTATTCAGAGGAACGCATCTTGTGTATGTGCCTTTGGCAAACTATTTGCAGCTTGTAGGATGAATTATGTATAAGGCAGTCAGGTGTGCTACGTTTGCATGCCACATGTATCAGCCCACTGTGATATAACAGATATTAAAGCTTTTTAAACATGTTGCTGTCAACACTGCCTACAAATGAAGTCACTGAATGTGTTCACAGCGTGACGTGGTGTCAGATCTATCGCCTGTTGCCTCTTTAGGGAAATAATCACTTTAAATGCTTGTTTTCTTTCAGGTTCTGTACCAGCAGTTTAAGTTCTTCCTCAATCTGTATTTTCTGGTGGTGGCTTGTTCTCAGTTTGTTCCATCGCTGAAGATCGGGTATTTGTACACCTACTGGGCCCCGCTGGTAAGTATGGCTGAGCATATATAAGTCGCGAATAATTCACCATTTATTTCGTAGCTTGTGGTAAACGTGAAACTGAACAGCCATAACTACACATGCGGTAATTAAGTGGCGTTTATTCTAGAAAAGGGTTAGGGTGCACATTTTCTTGGTAAACAAAACATTTCAGAAAAAAAGTTTGTAGGGTTGCTAAATAACAATAAACAGTAGCAATACACTTTCAGAAATGGTGAAATATATGTATTTATTGCCATGATCTACAGCTGGGGTTATTCAGCTCAGCCACTGTGAATTTGAGGGCCTCTGAAAACATTCACACCACAAAAAAAGGTTGAGAGAGTAAAATTAGTTTTAAGAAAAACGTCCAGCATGTTTTGTATGCGGAACAGAATGCGTTTGGTATTTTGTTATCTGTGCTGTGAAACTCATTCAAGTGTCCACTGCATGTAAACCCTGTTTTTTGACTTTTTGAATTTGTTCATTCATTCGTCACTTTGGCTGTTTCTTCGTTGTTGTCGATCAGGGCTTTGTGTTGGCCGTCACCATGGTGAGGGAAGCGGTTGACGAAGTTCGGCGATGCCGGAGAGATAAAGACATGAACTCTCAGCTGTACAGTAAACTCACAATGAGAGGTGACTGTAGCCAGACCGTCACTTTAGAAAGATTTGTTTGTCATGATCTGTTAAGCCTTAATTCAGTTTTATGTGATGAATAATTTGTACAAAGCAGACATGATTAGATTTCATGAGTTCTCTTTCAAATTGTTCTCAGATGAAACTGTTGGATAGAATATAAATAGTTTTTTAAGAACATGTACAGTCTTATGTAATGGCTACTGTATAGAAATTAAAATGTAAAATAATTTTGACCACAAAATGTTAAACAAATCAGAACTAATTGCCTGTCCTCCATATGTGTTATTTTAAAGTTTGAATGACTGCTATTATTCCTGCTTGTGGATAGTAATAACAAACAGTGTGTACAGTAGATATGTCCAAACATTGGGTTGGTTGTGTAAATGTTGTGTCATAAGGACATACTCTGATGCAGGGGTGAATTCAGCGTTTGGAGTTCACGAGGAGGATGTCATAGTGAAAATAACTCGTGAAAATAGTGTTTCTTTACATCCTGCGTTATTTTTATTTGACCCGGTTTGTAATGTTTGCATTAAGCTACGACCTAAACAGTGTATGTTGTTCCTTAAGCTGTTTCTGTTTTTACATTTACTATTATATACAATGTTCCCACGCAACTTTTAAGACATCTGTAGTCTTTAAAGTTGGTCATGAGTGAATTCCTCTTGTAAAAAAAGTGTAAATTTATCAATTTAAATAGTCATTAATTGTAACACCTGAAAAGTCAAAGATGTCATTTACAGCCTAATCAGTTTTTAATTGCAATTATTTGTCTCTTGTTTTCAGGAAAAGTCCAAGTAAAGAGTTCAGACATCCAGGTGGGAGATTTAATCATTGTGGAAAAGGTTTGTTGTTTTTCGATCTCTCCTCTCTTTTGTTGTTGGAGGTATCAGCATAAACGTGCTGCTATGTGATCCAGCGCATGAAATGCTGTCATTCTTTCAGTGGGACATTGTGTCTGTCTCTCCCGTGCGTCTGTGCTTCACTTTAATTGCTTGCTGGGGAAATGACCTTGTTCAATTATTCAACACAACGCCAAAATAGGACTATTGTTACAGCGCAGAGTGTCCAACATCATATACACCCTCATATTGTTGCCCAGTTCAGCATAGTTGATATATTAATATCTAAAAAGCTCTGAAGCTAAATGGCAAAATGACACGCCGGCTCTGTCCCAAAACCTAGTGAACTGTCTCACTGTTTCAGTCATTTTTCTAAATTAAAAATTTGTTCCTCATGATAATCATAAAAATACATTAAACCCCAAAATATTTTTTTAAACAGAACATAACATGATTTAGATTTGAAAGTCAATTTGTAATTTCTTCAACAGTCCTGCCGTCTGAAGAAACCTGTTAGTTTTGCGCCAGCTTAAAATGTTTCCACGCATACAGAGTTTAAAACAGAGTTTAATAGCCTTCAGTTACTGTGAACTCTGACCAATGATTTCTGTCTAATAATTTCTCTTACAGAATCAGAGAATTCCGGCTGATATGATTTTTCTGAGAACTTCGGAGAAAACTGGTGAGAAAAGTTTCATTCTTCTGTAATAAAATGTCATTAATTCTGTTCCCTGCAACAAATTCATTTATTTATTTATCCATAATACTTGCATGAAATTATTAAAACAGTTTTTTACCTCAGAAAAAAAAATCATAATTTTAAACACACATACTACCAGTCAAACGTTTGAATGCAAAAGCTTTAATACATTTAGGTTTAAGGCTTTTGCTCAATTGCTTGAGTTTATTATTTTTTACACATCAAATCTTTAAATCACTTTTTTATCAATGAATTTGATTGGAAGTCGCAGATGGTGATTTAGATTATTAAACAAGTCACAGAATTATTTATCTCATCAGACAGTTTTCTACCAGTAATACAGTGCTGTAATGAATGAATGCTCTGGTTTATTATATATGAATGAATCTCACAAAACTTGTTAAGAACTCTTCTGTTCTGTTAAAATCCTAAAATCAAGAAAAAAATATGAATTTATATTTGGTCAGCAATTAAGGGTATATTTAAGACAGTTAAGGTTGTTTTCCTTCAAAATTGATAGTAATTTTGTGCATTACGAAAATTAACATTCTTTAGTTTTTCTGACAAAACACGACCCGTTCTTGTGTCCCAAGTTTTGTGACACTCAGGCAAATACACTATATAAGCGTTATCAGC
This sequence comes from Yasuhikotakia modesta, assembly GCA_036877545.1. Classification (NCBI taxonomy): domain Eukaryota; kingdom Metazoa; phylum Chordata; class Actinopteri; order Cypriniformes; family Botiidae; genus Yasuhikotakia; species Yasuhikotakia modesta. The sequence goes on along the minus strand of JBAJNP010004362.1, from coordinate 24,536 downwards.
AAACACTGATTTATTTGCCCCATGAGTTTAAAGACAGCGACCTTTTCTGTCCACTGCCTGCTGTTATATCAGTCTCACCCAAAATCAATATGAACAATATGCAGAGCATTGAAAGTTCTTTAATGCACCGGGCTGAGGCTGTGACACGCTGCAGATGCGCAATCCAACGTCCTTCACAAAGATTTGCAGCCTTTAACTTTATTTGTCATAAATAGAGAAGAACATGTGATATCTAGGGTAAATGTTAACACAAAATTAACAGGTTAAATGTGATTATTTTTATTTTTACAGGCTCATGTTTTATCCGAACGGATCAATTGGACGGAGAGACAGACTGGAAGCTGAGAATTGCGGTGGCTTGTACTCAGAGACTTCCAGCTTTAGGGGTATGAACTCATCTTAAACAACACAAACATTTGCATTAACTTCACCTGAAGAAACAGTCAGAGATTCAGAGTAAGTTTTGCATCTGAACGAAATCCACAAACTTTCAAACGGACCAAAATTACAACTTCTCACGGTACCGTTTTGAGCGTTTATAGATTGTTGTGCTTTAAAAACTAAAGCATCTTATTTTTTATATAGAAGGTCTTGCATGAACTTGTTTTTACCAGTGTTACGTTATTTAATTTCATGCAATTTCTGTATATAGCGCTTTTTACAATGCATATTTTAAAGCTGCTTTTCAGTAAATGCAAAAACAATTTCACAAGTCTAAGATACAGCAGAGATTATACAGTTGGTAAATATGGTTTATGCATTTAAACAGAAGCAACGAGCCTCTAAAATCCACACATCATTTCTTACATGAATAAATAATATCATATATAAATTAATTTGAAATAGTGTCATAAAAATGCACGATTGATCACATCAAAGACATCGGCTGCGTCCCAAATCTCATTTCAGCCGCTCTGGTTCCGTTCTGTTCTCGGATGGGTCAGTAACTTTACCCCGCAGGCAGTGAGTGATGTGTCCACACTCCGACTCTCTCAGGCTCATGTTTGATATCAGCGTGTATCTGATTTACTAGCCGGAGGGTTTGTTTCACATGGGCCTGTAATTTTACCCCGAGAGACAACTGCAATCTCCAGAGCGGTCTGTCTCCCGGTGGCATCGCCGTAGAGATGACACTCACCCCGGCGCGGGTTCACGTTTGTATTTGTCTTTCCGAAACCACTTAATGTGATCAGAGAATTAAAATTTCAGCAAGTCACCGAATGATTGGCGCAGTGAAGAGGGAGAGAGCGGATCGGGTGTCCGGTGGGCTTGACTGTCAGATCCTAAAACGTTCCTGTTTTTCATACTTGCAGACGCGTCATCAAATGCAAAAGTCATTATAATTTGTAAGCAACCTGTCGAAGTTTGGTTTCGTTTTAATTATTTTGTTTTGTCTGCAATATCTGTTCTGTTTGAAAACGCAGACCCGTGGCAGGATGTCAGAAGGGCTTATTTTCATGAGACGAGCTGTGATTGTTTTTTCGTTTGAGTCCTGCCATAATACTTGCGGGAAGTTGCACGAACAAGAGGCCGGCCTTTGGGTCGAGCCCAGAACTTTGTTCATCTGACATTTCTGGTGTTGATTTATTGTGTTAATGTTTCCTTCTTGACCTTTTTGTTTGTTATCTGCAGGAACTCTTTTCCATCAGCGCTTACGTTTACGCCCAGAAGCCCCAACTGGACATCCACAGTTTTGAGGGCAACTTCACAAGGGTAAGAGAAACTGCTGTTAATTAAGGAATCTTTACGAGACTTTGTTTAGCATGTGTCGTGACGTCACAGCCTCAATTTATACCCGCTGTTAGATTTTTGTAGAGGTATTTAATGTTGTGCCGTTGCCCGGTAAACGAAAACGGCTTTTTTTAATGGCGCATTAAAATAACATGGATTCTGAAAGTGTGCCTGTTCACATGACTCTGAGCTGAAGTGACTCTGGAATGCAAAACCGTCCGCATTCCTCGCAGCACCGATGACATCACGGGTTGTTAGGCTCGCTGTCGTCCCATTGGCTGAGCGGAGTTGCTTATTAACAGCAGATTAGTGCGGTACCGGGGAAAGAGAGAGGGGGAAAAGGGACCCCCCACATGAAGGCTGTCTTTGTTTGAAGTCTTTACTCGCGGCCACACAGCGCGCAGGGGCAGAGGATCACTTCCTGTGCTGAGTCACCCTCCCTCCTTCACAAATCTGCCGCTACAGGGGCTCACTTCCACACGCAGTTTCCCACAATCCTCTACTGCTGCACCTTACTGTCACAACACCTTATCTAGAACTTTATATAAAGAATATTGAGCTTTTTTAAACACAGTTTTACATCTATCAAATGCAACACGCAATAAAACACCTGTTTAACAATGCTAGTATCTTCAGAATTATTTACACTCTGTGTGTAACTTTAACCTTAGCGTGATTTTTTTTAACTGTTTCATTTTCTCTTGTGATTTTTAACCCATTGGAACGCCAAGCTCTGATTGGACCGTTGCAGCCGCAGCATAAGTGATATACAGACACCATATGTCTCTCGCTGAACACATGGTTATCAGTAATTGATGGAGATGGAGAGACCCTGTTTAGCCATAATTTATTATAAATTAAACCCGGATCAGATGTTTAACAAAAATAAAGTGATTTTCACGCTTTGTATGGTGGAATTTAATCATCATCAAAGCTTATTGGTGGCGTGACCTCCTAACCTAATCTATGCCTTTAAAAGCTGCAGATTTACTTAGCTGCACTTAGGGGACTGATTTTTTCCCCAGAAGTCACAGTTAGAACCTCCTTTAGGGAGGTTTTCATTTGGAAAAACAAACCAAAAAATCTGTTTAATTTTTTTATTTATTCTATAAATGCAAAATGTTTATTTTAGGGGTAAGGTTATTCTGTAGCATTTATTATTAGCGTTGAAAACAGTCAGAATCTATGGTATGTCCTCATTTTTCGAGCGTTGTCTGTGCACATAAGACTGATTTTAAACTGGTTTATGTCTTGAAAGTTAATGCATACGGCCAGAACTTTGTCAGTATTTGATTTATTTCACATTGTAAAAAATGAAGCGTTTTGAATGTTGCGTTTTGATCCTGAAACTGATAAATCTGTTATATTTTAAATGTAATTATATTTATATAAAGTTTAATGTTTATCCAAATTCTCATAAATGTTTATCCTGTCTTTAAAACACTCTTTCTTTCTCTGTCAGTTTAACAAAATAAACCCTTTTCTTTATTGATCAGAAGTCACTTTTAAAGTGGAGATAATCTCTGTTGGCGTTGCTACATCTGCTGGCCAGATAGAGACCAATGACAGGAGCAGGAGGGCCGTCTTGAATAGAGGACCGTCTCTGTTATTGTGTGTGTGAACGCATGTCTCTCAGTCTCTGTGTGTGGCCCTCTTCCTCAGTGTATATTATGCCCCGCTGACAGCACATAATTAGATATCATCTGTATTCTCCCAGCCGCAACATGTTATGTGAAAAAACGCCATTTAAAGATTTAATTTCTGCACTTCTCCCTGATTTATGGTGCAGCGTTGGAAATTCTGCACGGCGCGAAGCATGCTAACGCTAAACGAGCTCTTATTATGATGTTCGGCAAGGCGCTCGTTTCGTAAACAAGGCAAATCAAGTCAAACCGATTTCGCTGTTCCCTCTAAATGGACTGTGTCGCTTAACCGGGCATTAGTGTAATTCAATCTTTCGGCTAATTCCCTACTTACCGTTTGTTGTGATGAAAGTTCATCGATTCATTTATTTGTGCCAGAGTCTTTGTCATTTTTATTGACCCTCTTTTTAAAGGCCATAATTGATAACCGCTTTTTTTCCTGCGCTAGAACACCGTGAAGGCAAAACAGATGAAGATGTATGAAACATGTCCTGTCTGCTGATTCCCGCTCTTTTTCTTTTCCCAGGAGGACTGCGACCCTCCCGTCCACGAGAGCCTGAGCATTGAGAACACCCTGTGGGCCAGCACTGTGGTGGCATCTGGTGAGCTTTTCCATGCCACGTTTTCAAACGTATGAGAGAAATGAAAGAAAAACGCAACCCTACGAGGTCTGAAATATTCATCGCAGGTCAAATATCTTTCAAGTTTATTGTGTTGTCGAAGAGCGTGCCGTTGATACCGAGGCATTTTGCCAGCATCACTCAAGACCCCCTTCGCGCTCCCATTTGTTTGTCACTTGAGCCCACCAGACTCATCTGCTGCTATTCAAACAATCTCACAAGCAGAGAAATATGAGGAGCCGTTAATGGGAAGCCAAAGTGTCTGGCTTTTTGCAGCCCCATCCCTGCGGTGTTGAGGAAACTTTTCCCCAAAGAACAGGTCCGAGATCAGTTTTGCTGCTACGCTTTCACCGACATCTCCTAGGGGTCTGTTGTTTAGAACCTGATCCAGGTCCAACAATAATAGCAGGGCCTTTTCTTCAAGCGGCGTGGATTTGTGCCAGCAATCGGCCCTTCATTGATCTGTGGTTGCTTCTGTCTCGGTTCTCCAGGGATTTTTAAAGGTTCTTCTCCTTGCTCAGCTCCCTGTGACCTTCACCAGAAGAAAGTCCTTCTGCATCTCCGAGCCAAACAAAGTCTAGTGACGTCATCCCATCCAGACGCAGCAGACCCAACACTAAACACCATGGGGCGAGTAACAGATATGCCCTGTAGTCCAACCCGTAAAATACCCCCCTGAGGGCAGCCCAGGTTTCTTCTGTCCAAACACGGGAATGATGTGACAACCTTAAAGAAATTGAAAAATATTGAAGTTTGTTGTACCTGCATTTTATATCGTGTTGCTGCGCTTTAACAAAGTTGAACTTTGAGCCCTGGGGCTTCAGCCGTGAGTGTAAACACTCCATCAGTAATTAGTTTACTAACGAATCAGCCCATTACCAAAGCAACACCATTGATCCCACTATAATAAGCCTCATTGTAACGGTTTATTTCTGGGTGTCCTGCATATTGAATCATTTGTCTGAGTCTGTGATACATCCGTTAACTGGAAACACACTTTTAGAACTAATTGTTCATTAGAGCAGCCAGAGACACGGCCTGTTTATTTCAGTTTTCAGTCGTTTATCTTATTCTGTGTTTTTTCTGTACGCAGGTACCGTCATAGGTGTGGTGATTTACACCGGCAAAGAGACCAGAAGTGTTCTCAACACGTCCCAGTCCAAAAACAAGGCGAGTTGTTTTCCTCTCAGTTTAAGGGCCATATTTGTGCAAAGTGTCAATTTATGAAAAGTTGTGTCCTAAAATCAGAAAACAATGTTTTTGTGCTTTGCAAAATGAGGCACCATAACAGGACATTTAATGATTAAACATTAATCAGTATTAAAAGTTTTAATTATTATATATATTTAATAATTTTAAGTTTTTAATAATTGTTTTTAAATGATTAATCCTGTTACTGTAATGTAATGATTTAACAATTATAATTAATAATTATTCCCATATATAACAAATATAATTTTATGTAGAATATAATGATTACAATTAAAGTCTTTTTAGCAATTCTATGAATGTATAAAACTAATATAATGTACAATGTTTATGTTATGATAATAAGAATATAAACAGAATTTGTGTATTTTACTAGAAAACTGTGCTTGACATAAAAATGTTAAAAATGGCTTAATTTTCTTTAAGCAAAAGATTGTTTCTTATGTCTCTCTTCATATTTTGTAATCTTGTTTTTCCAACAGGTTTTGTGAATTTCAAGCAGTGACCGACTGTCAAATTTTATCACGTTGCTTTAGATTTTTTTTAGCTTTTTTTACTGAAGATCTGAGGAAAGATCTAAAAAAGTTGAGGTGGTTTTGAAACCCAGATCTTTGTGAGGAGTTTGGAGCTGTCGATGTGAAAGGTCAACTCCAGCGTGATGAATCTAGTGGGAAATGAACCGATCGAGGTCTTGCGTGACATTTGTGGCCGAGCTGTAATCCTGCAGAATTCTCTGTAATGATTACATACAGTGGGTGTCGATGCTAAAGAAGTAAACTAAAAACATCAGGTCCCATTACACTCATTACCCCTCCCTAGATAGACCCCTGTGTCTGTTAGACCCCTGGTCTGTTAGACCCTCCTTATTTACTGGCCGTCATGTTTGGGAATTTTGGAAATTGTTGTAATATTGTACTGTGTGCTTGTGCTAGGGGGCTGAATAATTTTGTTGTGTACATTTGATATATTTTGTATCTGTGAAATATCGTTTGTCGTTTTAGTTGTAATGAGTGGATTTTTCCGTCTCTGGTGCGTAACAGCGGTTTTGCGTGTGAGCTGTGCGACGTTACGTTACTCATTTCTCATGGTCTCTCCTGCACAGTTAAGTGTTTTACAACTTAATTGTCATTATTTAAAAATTGATATATTGATATATATATTTTAAAAAATTGGCATTGTTTAGGATGAGACGGTTATTAGCAATTATTATGTTTGTGTTGTAGGTTAGCGAATGTGTTAGCTCCCCCTAGTGTCAGAATAATAGCTGTTATTTAATTAAAGTTCGTTTTGAGAACGAATTGTGTAAACGAAACGTTCAGCAGACCCATATTGGTTGACCACCGTTCTTCATGTCGAGATGTGTTTCAGAGCCTGTCACCAATGCTACGAGGTGTGTGTGATATCAGCTCATACATCTACCATGTTGTGTGTGTGTGAGCCGTGTGTGAGAGTGGAATTCAATATCTCAAGGAGATGATGTCAGAGGTGCCAATACGGAGAACGAGACGGGGCGGGAAAGTCAATACGACTCGGCGAAAGTCACAGAGAAGGTTTTCGCCTCTTATAATCTGTTGTGACATTCCGTGCACAAAGCTCTGAGCTCTCACTAGAAACTGCTGACAGCTCATAAGCTATCACTTTACACTGTGTGTGTGTGTGTGTGTGTCATTGCTGTAATATGGAGCGATATTCTCTCTGACGATCGAAACCTGGGTGGTTTGACGGAGCGTGTAGGCAGCTTCTCCGATCAGACATCTCATTACTCTGGGACAACAGAAAAGAATGTTTTGCTGGTGTTTTCTGTTATATTTAAGAGACGTGTTTTCTTCCAGTTAAAATATTTAGATGTTTTTATGCCTTTATTTTTGACACTGGCATAAATGGCAGAAGGAGAAAACGGTGTGAGCCAGGATTCAAACCCTCTGCGCCCCCATGAGCTCCACAGATCAGTCACGTGTGTTAACCGCTAGGCCACGGTCTTGGCAAAACGTCTTAAGAACGGCGTTGAAAGAGCTTTATTCTGGGACTTGTTGGCTAGTTTTCTTTATTATCTGGGCCAGCTAAGCCATTAAAAAAAGTGTTTTTTTTATTTTAAGAATGTCAAGTGCTTTTTAGTTCGCTATAATTGTATCACAGTTTGGCCATTTTGCAAGTTATATAGATTTAAACCGTGAGCAAAATAATGTTCCCTAACTGTGAAACTTTGTTTACATTGAAACGTTTAGTTAAGCCGGTAGTTTTAGTGTCAAGAAACAGGTAATAAAATCCTTATTAAACCACATCCAGGCCTTTCCAGAGTCTCTTCTGTGGTCTTCGCGTCGATGGCGAGTTTCATTTAGCCGTGTTGCATATCCAGTTTCCAGAGCAGCAGTATAATGCTATATTGTTGAACGGCCTCAGTATACTTGATGGATTTCAACCAATGAATATTCATTACGCAGCACAAAGTCGTCATCAAATTTCACACACAAAACATACAGGCAGGTTGAATCATTCTTTTCATTTTAAACGAGGGCCGGATGAATAGAGTAAAATATGCGCTCTCGATTCATTGATAGCATCTTCGGATTGAGGTAATTGAGTCGCTTTTTCCTCCCAGCCCGAATGAATAACGACTTCACCCGATCCGTGGCCAGCTTTGCAAAATTCAGCCTCTGCATTGTTTTCCCCCCATAAAGGGGGATTCCTCTCTTGTAGCGGGGGACTGTGTCCTCTGTGTCTTAATTTTTCTTCATTTTAATCCTTCCATTCCCCCCTTTTTCCTCACTAGCTGAAGCATGAAGTTCGGAGTGGGGCAGCAGGCCATCGGAGGGGCTTTTAAACTACAGCTGATAAATCAGACAGCAGCCTTCCAGTCGCTCCCAGTGGCTCCCAGTTTGCACGGTCCTCCGGGGACTGGGGGGCCCATGGGGGGATTAATTTTGCCTGAATTTTAGTTTTTTGTCTTTGCTGTTCAATTTGTCCCCCTACCCCCTCCTCCCGTGTCTCTTTCACGCAGATTTTTCTTCTCAGGGGACGGTGTTGTGTGTTGCTGTTTTTATTAGCGCGCTGCGGAGATGAAAGACCTCAGTGTTTTCACGTGGGCTGCGCTGTCGGCCCTCGCCAGAGGGAAATAAGAAAAACTTCTTTTTTGACATCATTTTCCCACATATTCCATTGGCTGAGGGACATACTTGAGAGAAAAAGGGGAAAACTTGAGTTCTTTTGTCAGGGGCCCGTTTCTATGAAGAGGCGTTCTGCTTTTATTTTTCCGGTTTTGCCTCCTGTGCTTTTCAGAGAGACTGCAACAGCAGAGGGTTCTCGGTTAAATGGCTCTCGTGGCTTCTCTCGTCCACATACACTATTAGCATGAGAAAAGCCTGCCTCAGGCCTGGGGGGGAACTGATCAATGCGGGCTTATGAGGTTGTTTTATTTTTCATAACGTTTCAGATCCTGCAGATGAGAGGAACTCTCAACTCGAGGTTCTGGTCTCATAGGGGGTATCACTTGCCTCCGCTGAGGGTGTTTAAACCAACAAATCATTGAATTATTTACAATTGCAGAAAAGCAGGAAACTGAATCCTGAAAAATTGTTCCACAAAGTTGCTATAGAAAAACGAATTACTTGGCGATTGTCACACAGATGTTACAGCCAGTCTGAGTTTCTTAAAGTTGCCGTTTTTCTCTGTTTGAAACATTAAATTGTAGCTTACCTTACATACTGTTCATTGTGCATGTTAATTATTTAAATTAAAATAATCTCTGATTCTCTTTTTCTGTCTTTCTCTCTGTCTCTCTCTCTCTCTCCTTCTCAGGTGGGGCTTTTGGACCTGGAGTTAAACCGGCTGACAAAGGCCCTGTTCCTGGCACAGGTGGTTCTGTCCGTTGTCATGGTAGCGCTGCAGGGGTTTCTCGGCCCATGGTTCCGTAACCTGTTTCGTTTTGTGGTTCTGTTTTCCTACATCATCCCCATCAGGTATTATCAGTATGACTGCCGGGCTTATAGCATGAAATATTACCACGGCTGCAGAAGTTCTTACAGTCTCCTGGTTTGTGTGTGTTTGTAGTCTGAGGGTAAACTTGGACATGGGAAAGTCGGCATATGGATGGATTATAATGAAGGATGAGAATATTCCGGGTACTGTGGTCCGAACAAGCACCATACCGGAAGAACTTGGACGGTTGGTGTACCTGCTCACAGACAAAACGGGTACCTTCAAAAATGTTTATTAAAACGCAAGACTGTGTCATGACTGTTAGTTAGTTCCAGCAGGTATCAAACTAACTTTTCTGTAATTATTTCATTATATTCTTTAATATTATATGTAAGTTCTAATAGTTAATTTTACTATCAGCAACACTGGAGAACATCTTTTTAAGAACCACCAAAGAATCACCACAAATCTTTCTAGAAGCCTGTATTAGATGATGGATCTTTCCCTATGAAATAATCTTCATACTGTTCAGTTACTGTGTGTTAATGAGTTTCTGTGTGTGTCTCCAGGCACCTTAACTCAGAATGAAATGGTCTTCAAACGCCTCCATCTTGGTACCGTCTCGTACGGAACCGACACCATGGACGAGATCCAGAGTCACATCATACAGTCATATGCTCAGGTGCAAAAATCAAACGTGTACCTTTCTCAAATCCTTCTCTGTGTGGTCTGCATGCGCTGCTATTTCAAAAGCCTCTCAGAAGTGTTGGCATACGTTCCCTGAACGTTCTCAGAGAACCAATGATAAAGCCACACTAACAATTGATTTTCATGCTTCGTGGTCCTTCATTACAGAGTGACGGACAGGTTTGAAATGGACCCGTGATATGAGCGATCATAGCCTCATGATCTTCCCCTCAGGACGTGTCCAACAAGATGTGTGAAATCGAGTTTGACAGGAATCAATAAACATAATGTAATTTACAGCCTAACATGCTTTCATGTGCGCCGGGCTGTTATAGCTGCGACTCTCTGGAGGGTTTTGCGTATGAAAATGTTGTTATTAAAAACAGCTGTCGTTTTGTAGCGGTAAAACCTCATAGTTGTGTGTGAGCGCAGAGCACTTCCTGTCAGAAGTTTCTTCTTGTAGCACATAATATTTGTATCACTCAAATCTTAATACACGTTAATGAGAAAGAGAGGGTCTTTATGTGCCCACGTGTGGGATCAGAGGCTGTCTGCAGGTTGTCGTTTTTCCTCTCAGTGGAGCTCTCAGGAAGGAGAAGTTCTGCAGGAGAAACGTCCACCTCCAGCAGAGCACAGAAACTTCTGGAACTCACACACCTACACACACATAGATGAAGATTCACGGCACCACTTGTGTAAATGGCTACGTTTCAGAGACACCAGTGTGTGTGAGACAGTGATGGAGTCTTCAGGTTTTCATCAAAAACTGAAAGAGTTTCCTGAAAGAGCAGCACACAACAACTAAAGTCTTCAGTGAATACCTACATAGCTCAGATTCTGATATCATTTGACTGATTCATGAATGTGTTGGACTGAAGCTGAAACAAATGCCTATTGTTTTAAGTGAAAGCAAAGGGCAGCTTGTTTAGGGTGTTTGGAAACAAGCAATTTGTAGCTTAATATTGCTTGTTGAGTGTTACTAGTTGTTTGTATATTGTTGGTTATTGAGTATAACTTGGTGTGCGCTGTGTGCGTGCTGTGTAAAGTGTTATCTAGTAAAACAATGTTGTTTCTCTTCAGGTGAACACGGCACAATCAAACGGCAGTAGCGCAAGTTCCACGCCTTCCCGGAAACCGCAGCCGCCGGCACCGAAGGTCCGAAAGAGCGTGAGCAGCCGGATCCACGAAGCTGTAAAAGCCATCGCCCTCTGCCACAACGTCACGCCGGTGTACGAGTCCCGCGTCAATGGTGCCACTACTGAGCCGGAGAGCACAGAGGCCGACCAGGACTTCAGCGATGACAACCGCACTTACCAAGCCTCCAGTCCTGATGAGGTAACATATGGGCCGTCCCAAACCAAATGATTAGTATTCAGTCAGTACATTTGTGGGCTCAAGCTAGCTGGATTTGCTAGCTATGGATTTGTTGTACCAAAAAAACCCAACTCTCTGTGAGATTACAACTCCCCTGCTTCTGATTGGCTCATACAATGAGGAGGCCACAACCTGATTGGTCTTTATCTGCAAAGTCTGCCTTTTCAAACCATAGTAGGGACAAATTTGCATTTTCCAACTGAACACTTGCTTAACGTTCAAGGGGCATGTGTGTTTATCGTTGTACCGTTTGTCCTAATTATCTATTCTTAGTAACATCACCTTTATCATTGAGTTTGTACAATTTCAATGCAGTGATTCGGTAAAGGCAGGGCACGCTTTAATTTATTTTTTCTTCAGAAATCAGATTGCATTGACTCTGTCCTCTTCATTCCTCTAAAGGTGTAATCCTATATATTGCTGCTTTAGTATTTATGACTCCCCCACTTTAGCCTTGAATTTACTGCCTTATTGGATGGTAATATAGACTCTGTGTTAGTAGAGAAATCTGAGAGGGCTCAATAAATATCAGAGGCAGAGGGTGCAGGGGTAGGTCACACACCAGGAAGGACTTGGTCATCATTTGTGTTGAGAGATCGTAGATATTTATAGATCCGTTGTAGAGAAACAATATTTTGAATGAGTTGTTGGTTAGGAAAGCGCTAAATAAATACCAGAAACGGCATTGAGGGTGAATGTATGTCACAACGGCAGCCATCTTGAAATAGATGGAGGGATTCGTTAGACTTATCGTTCAATGAGAAAGAGAGCGAAGAGATGTTTGTGGATCGGCGTACAGAATAATTTACCTCAAAACATAAATTTGATCAGTGTTTATTTTATATAGGCTGTTTATGTTAATATAGGTTTTATTTTTAAAATTTTAATGTAAATTCACTTTACAAACTTAAAGCATTAATGTATCAAATATTAGATATCGTATTGTTTTGCAGGTTATTGCGTATCACATTTTTATTCAATATCATGTGATTTTATTCTTTCAGTGGGAGACACAGAAGTTCCACAGAGATGTTTTTTCCAGACTGTAGGAGTATGTCGTCCAAAACCGCACCATATATTTCTTACATACCACGAAATTACAATATATTGTCACCATTAACTCAGATTGTATGTAAAATAATAATTCAGTCCTGTTACATGATAGAAATGTATTTTTGCTTTATTTTCTACATTACTTTTGCATCTTTTACCCTCAGTATCAAGCGATTGAATAACCAATGGGCGCTAATAGTTTTTACAAAACAGTCAAGCATTGATTGTTTTTAAGAACGTGCAGTTATCATAAACATGCGGTATTAAATCTTGGTAGTTTTTTCCATGAAACCGGCCAAGCATTTTTTCTTCCCAACCTTCTGTAAACGTAGATATCGTTTGAGAGTGATAAAAGGAAAAAGAAATCTGTCCATCTCCCTCTTTACTGGAATTGCCTGTCCTCTCCTCTCTCTCGATGTGTCTACTTATTTATTTTCTTTAATGCCCGGGTCTTATCTCTCCAACGTCTTCACTCTGGGATTGATCAATATTTAATTTTCTCAGAGAGACTAGCGGTTAACACCGGCCCTTCTCTGTGTGTCACTCTCATCAGAGCTCACGTCTGCATCTGCTCTGTTCGCTCCTGGACCTCCAGCCCTTTCTCCTGTTAATATGACGGACGCCCATCGCTGATATCCCTCAAGCGTGCAGAGTTCAAGGATTAAATAACCTCGTGCCTTTCCGCACGCTGGCTTTAACTCATTTGTGACCTTTGACCCCCTCGGTGTCAGAGGTCAGAGGTTTATCAGGACCTGTAATGATCGGACCGGCTCCAGAGCAAGAGCGTTTTTTACGTTCGATAATGAAGTTTTACTTATGGGGGGTAATAGAAGTTCACTGATGGTTTTATTAGCGGTTTTGGGTTATTCAGATGAGATGACAGTACACACGGGGTCCTGACCTTTGCTTCTTCCAGGGAAAATATGGTACTGACCTTTAACCTTTGGTCCATTAAACTCAAGTTGTCTCTGAGGAAACTGATAACTCGTACAAGAGAATTATGACACGTTCTGTTTTTAGTAACGCTTTCCATTTTGTTTTGTTTTGTTGTCATTTGTTTTGAGTTTGAGATCTTTTTTGCTGCTTGTTTTGAAGTGTAACAGATTTTGCAGCACAGTTCTTTCTTTATTCAACATAAGTGATGAAACTTGTGTCAGATAAAAGCATCATCACTTGAAGCGTTTTTATGACAGGATCATATTTCCTGTCACATCTGGTGTCTTTATTAAATAACAGCCACGTCTCCATGAGGTCACGGGTCACATGGTGCTTCCCATCTTCATGCTTCTTGTGGCTGTGCAGGCGTTTGCTTTATGATTACAGCTTTACTTCCTGTACTGCTGAAATGATTGATGCAGAATATTTAATGTCTTCCAGTGTCATAAAACCTCAGCTGACTCCAAAGGCGTTTCCCTGCTACCTGAGTTACACTCACTATCTGTGTGTGTGAGGGTGTGTGTGTGTGAGGGTGGGTTACAGTGTAAGTGTATGTGCGTGTGCATGTGTGTGTGTGTGAGTGCCTGTGTGCGCACGTGTGTGTCTGGAGGAGCAATAAAAACAGAAGTAATTGAACGACTACAAGGAAAAATTAAAGAGGTAATTTGTGGGGAAGGTTACGCTCCTTTAGTCCTGACATAATACATACAGTCCATAAATTATATTATCTGTTTATCAAACTGAGGCAAAGATTGAAGTGGAAATAAAATAAAAGTCAATTTAATTGGCAATGTCCCTCTCTTATTAAATATGACAGCATGTACTCAAGGGTCCGCAATCGTGGATGTCCCTATACACCCCCCCACAGCTCTTACAGGGCTCAGGAAAATGTTCCCAGTTGTCTTTCTGTGATGATGGCCCTGTTGTAGCTTATATAGACCTCCCCACACACACACAGGTGATGAGTTGTGTATGTGTTGTGTACTGCAGGTGGCTCTTGTGGGCTGGACAGAGAGCGTTGGTTTGACTCTGGTGAACAGAGACCTGACATCCCTGCAGCTGAAGACTCCAGCTGGACACATCCTGACCTTCTTTATCCTCCAGATCTTCCCCTTCACCTCTGAGAGCAAACGCATGGGCATCATCGTCAGGGTACGTCTCAAAATTACAGCCCTTTCAAAACCTGGTGAGCTACATACTGCCTATTTAGATAGAAGGAAGCTAAGACATTGTGACAATGTTTCTAGCAGTCCAGGTGTGATTTGGAAGTAAACCCTGCAGGTCTGTGGACCTCAGGCATAATGCATTCTGGGATTGCTCTCCTGTTAAAGATACATGCAATGCTCCCTTGGAATTTGTCTAGAATGGGGTATCTTAGAAGGCAGTTATCTTAAAATGCCGCCTTTGTAGGCAGCTCACCAGCTTTTGGAACAGAACATAAGCGTGCAAGTGTGTTCCTACAATGTTTGTGCAGATTTTTGTCTCTCAGCTACCTGTCTTGGTAGTTGCTGCTTGTTGCTTTAGTAACAAGATCAAACATCTGCTGACAATATAAATGCTGAAATGTGTGTTGAACATGTTTCCTTTGTAGCCTGGATTTTGTGTTTATTTGTGTCTCATGTAATATTATGAGCGAGCTATTATATTCATCAGGACTCTGTGTACTTCTGTTTGTTTACGTGAGTGTGTTGTGTTTGTTTTCATTGTTTGTTTGTGTGTTACAGTGTGTGCGATGCATATGAGTATTTGTGGCAGGGCTTTGATCATGTGTGTTTGTGAGCTCATGCATTAGTGCAAATCATCTCTGTTTGGCTCTCTTTGTGCCGGGGTCTCGCGCCCCCGTGGGTCGGGGGGTGGTTTTGTTTTCCTTTAATATTTCAGATGTTGTTGTGGATGTTTTTAAGCTTCTCAATTGAATCGATTGCGTTTCAGGAGGAGGCTACCGGTGACATCACGTTTTACATGAAAGGAGCCGATGTTGCCATGGCAAGCATTGTACAGTACAATGATTGGCTGGAAGAGGAGGTACGAAAATGTGGATTATTGTTGATGGAAAATTGTCACGGGCTGTTTGTGTGGGCCGGGAGCTTATAAATGGCCTAATTGTCTATTTCTTTGACCTTTTCTGTTTTGTCTTTTTTGTTTGTTTGTTTTCAGATTTTTTTGCATTTTTGGATTCAGTATATGGCAGTGTTTACGCCGTCCAGTTCACATACACATTAGTGCAAACACTAATGTTACAATGACAATGAAAACCAACTGAAAAAACATGCAGTTCCTGTCGACATTAGCAGAACCTCGTACCTGGAACACGATTCAGCTGTGCTTTCTGTCCATTAGTGCGATTTTACTGAAAACGTTTTTAAAAATCACTTTTTAAAACGTTTAGAATCGTTCCGTTGGAATAGTCTTAATGTTTTTTCCAGGACTTTCCAGAATACATTTTTATCACAGAGCAATTCGAAGAAGTGTTCTTTTCCAGAAAATTCGTAGTGCTCAAAAATGCCTCTATTGAAACCGCTCATGTACCGTATATCAGTCATACAGACGTACTTATATCTCACATAACTCGTATCTTACATCTTTTGCCTCATTAAAAATGACTGAATCTGACACATTTCTTAGCGTAGCGCTAATGGTAACTAACAGGTATCCAGGAAACTCTCTCTCTGTTTTGATCACCCTGTCCTGACCTCACTGATCAAGGACAGACCGTGAGCCTCATCATCACACATGCATCTCTCGCTTTGATGATTATAATTGTATTGGCAATATGCAGTCAATGAGGGGCGGAGATGAGGCTTATTAATTAATGAATGACCCAAATAAGGGCGTATGACTGGGAGCAGAGTCATGTCATAATCCTCATTGTGTGTGTGTGTGTGTGAGTGTGTGTGTGTGTGTTGCTATGTGTGTGTGTGTGTGTGTGTTTCTATGGGGATAGGTCAATAACTAATCAGAGCATCATTTTGGCCTGTTGGATTTTCATATCAAAAATAAACCGCCGCCCCACATCTTTTTTTGGGGGGGGCGGTTAAAGATGCCCACAGGCGCTTGTGTGTTTGTCACCATTGATCCTTCCTTTGCGTCTGTGTGTGTGTTTGCATGGGCGTTCCTTAATTTGTGTCGCAGCGTTTTGATGTTTCCTGTAAACGTAATTGTGTTAAAAGCACTGTTTGCTTCTTTGTTTCCATGCTTTCTGTATACTAATTAAGTTTTATGGCTAATACACAACCACGCACGCTAATGCCCGACCTGTCGGTGCTGCAAAAACCATGTTGAAGCTGTTGCTACACTGTGTGTGTGTTTTAGTGTGGGAATATGGCCAGAGAGGGCCTGCGGACGTTGGTAGTGGCCAAAAAATCCCTCACTGAGGAGCAGTACCAGGATTTTGAGGTACAAACGCACTAAACAATGTTTCTAAATTCTTCTTAAGTTCAGAAGAATCAGCTTGTTGTTTTCTTGTATTTGCAAACATCTCAAACGTATTTGTTTGCATGTAAGTCCAAATGGTTAAAGGTTTGTTCACACCATGTCTACACTTTGAGACCCATTTTTGAGACCCAACCATTTGAAAAAAGTATTTCAGAAATAATTTCATTTTGTTGTTCTGTGTGAATTGTTCTGATGCCGTAATTTTTATTTCAAAGAATGATAAAGTTTGGATTTGGAACCAGATTCAGAAACAGGTTTTGGTGCAGAAAGTTGTCCTGTTTACACTAGCTTGATAATTTGATATAATCTCATCTGTAACTTAAACCCGCTGTGATTCCTTCTGTGTGTTCAGAGTCGTTACAACCAGGCAAAGTTGAGCATTCATGACCGAGCTCTGAAGGTGGCAGCGGTTGTGGAGAGTCTGGAGAGAGACATGGAGCTGTTGTGTCTCACTGGGGTGGAGGACCAGCTGCAGGCGGATGTCAGGCCCACGCTGGAGCTTCTCCGCAATGCTGGCATCAAGGTGCCCAAACGGCACTGCTGCGCTCTGTTATCTTCTCGTTTGATCTTGACCGTTGACCTTTGGGTTCCTTCTTTCAGATTTGGATGCTGACAGGAGACAAACTGGAAACGGCTACATGTATCGCCAAAAGCTCTCATTTAGTGTCCAGAAACCAAGACATCCACGTCTTCAGACCGGTAAGCTCTGAATCACTGGTGATCTGAATTAAAAGTGAAGTAAACTGAGTGTGAACGCTCTTTGGTTGTTGCTCTTGCAGGTGTCCAGTCGCGGTGAGGCTCATCTTGAGCTGAACGCCTTTAGGAGGAAACACGACTGCGCGCTGGTCATCTCTGGAGACTCTCTGGAGGTGAAACTTCAGCATGTTTCTTACATTAAACAATTGCAACATATGTTGAATCAAAGTTGAGTTACTAAGACATTGAATGTTTCTGTTTGTGGGACCCCTCAGGTGTGTCTGCGATACTATGAGCATGAGTTTGTGGAGCTGGCATGTCAATGCCCTGCTGTGGTTTGCTGTCGCTGCTCTCCTACGCAAAAGGCTCAGATTGTTCGATTGTTACAACAACACACGGCCAACAGAACATGCGCCATAGGTCAGATCTCCCCTCGTCTCCTCATTTCTCCTCCTCCCATTCTTGTTTCTTGTTCTCCAGAGATTGGAGAACAGGTAGAAGATGCTTAGACCAAGGATAGGGTTTAAGCTTATGGATTGAATAAAGACTTTACCCACAGATGCAGGTATTTTAAACGGAAGTACAGCGTAACTTTAAATGCTCTTTTTATTACGCAAGTAGATAGTAGTTAAAGATACCCAATCAAACGTGAACGCCATGAATCTTTGAGAGCAGTGAAGATGACTGGCCTTCTCAAGTTGTCTTGCTATCACCTGTCTGATCTCTGCTCAGGTGATGGAGGAAATGATGTCAGCATGATCCAGGCAGCAGATTGTGGCATTGGCATCGAGGGGAAGGTGAGGAGTTTCTCATTAACAGATTGCTTTGTCTTTTCGTTTCATTTTCAGTTGCACAATTACAAATTAACACCTAGCCTTTAAATTACCATAGATAAACAGTTTGAGATTTCAGAATTATAAAGAAGTAGTTTGTAGAGACACATTTTGTCATGTAAAGTTACTGGGGACATTTTGGAGAGGCTAGCATTAGCAACATTGCTTCTGGCATAAAATCCCTCCCTCCATTCAGAGCCCTCTCCAATATATGTGAATGCATACATAATTTGACAAACAAGATGGACATCCAGTCATTATATTTTGACCGAATGCAATGATTGGTCAAACATTTTATGGTCTACAGACAATATATAAATACATTTGAACCATCTTACTTAACTATCAGAAAGAGATTTTTAACTAGCATAACAAGAAATATTTCTGGAAAAAGTTCCATCATGCGTGTTTGTGCTGAAAATCTGGAATGAACCAGAACTTCTGTTTCAGGAGGGAAAACAAGCGTCTCTGGCGGCTGATTTCTCCATCACCCAGTTCAAGCACATCGGCAGACTGCTGATGGTCCACGGCCGCAACAGCTACAAACGCTCGGCCGCTCTGGGCCAGTTCGTTATGCATCGCGGCATGATCATCTCCACCATGCAGGTACACACACATATACACACACACACACATACATACATGTACACATACATACATGTACACATACACACACAGATCAGACCAGGATCATTATAACAAATTGGTTTGCTCTTGAAAATAAGAGCTGCACTTGTTTTGGCTGCTCAGGCTCTTGGTTTGAAGTGTTGGCATCTTGATTTGAATTCTGATTGGCTGCGTCTCTTCTCACAGGCTGTGTTTTCCTCCATTTTCTACTTTGCATCCGTTCCTCTGTATCAAGGCTTCCTCATGGTGGGGTAAGTGGAGTCCAGGGCAGCTTGAGAGCTGAAGTGTTTTTGTAGATCTGAGTATTGTCTCAAACCCTGGTGAGCTGCCCAGCGTTCAACGGCCCTGTTTACACTTAAATAAAGAACGTCTCAGGGGATCCAATCAGAAGCAAACAGGCCAGACACCTCTCTGTTTACACCTGGTGAAAACGTCTCCTGTGACTGAGTTTGTGACCGCATACGTCACTTGTGACGACAACAGCCGAATCCATGTTGTATAAGCGCTAGCAAAAAAAACTCAGTTAACTGTTTCTCATTTATATTTATCTATATGTATAGAGAGAGAAATTTCTGTCAATTTTCAAATATGATTTGAACAGAATTTGTTATTTTAGTTGCATTAAGTTAAAACTGTTTCAGACCTGTTTAAACGTGCAGTTTGAAGGAAGAAGTTTTAGTGCGATTAGATGATGATTAACACACAAATAGACCTCAGGTTTTAAGTGTCAAATTGTCTAACATTGCACCTTTTTCCCAGTTACGCCACCATCTACACCATGTTCCCTGTCTTTTCCCTGGTGTTGGACCAGGACGTGAAACCTGAGATGGCTCTTCTCTATCCTGAGCTCTATAAAGATCTCACCAAGGTAACGTCCCACAACTCTTAACCCAGCAGTCGTGGTAGTAACCAGAACTAACCACCAGCATGATATGAGTGATATGAGTTGTGTAGCTGATCTCTGAGGCATGAGTTGTGTTTGCTGCATGACAGTGATGTTGATTTTGGTTTTCCCTCCACTAGGGGCGCTCCCTGTCCTTTAAGACCTTCCTGATTTGGGTTTTGATAAGTGTGTATCAAGGTAAATGGACAATTGGTGTCTTGTGCTTTTGTTCATTTGTAACCACCCATAAACCTGTACTGACATCTTATGGTGTGTTAGCATGATGTTTGCGTTTAACTAAAACTCTCAGTATGACAATGAACATTCAACAGGCCTATTTGAAAATGCAAGGAATTATAGTTATAATAATACATAGTTATAGCTATAACGATACCAAATGTAAACAAAGTATTTGCATCATATACAAGTTGTAATTGTTGACCAATTTTTCTCAATTGGATTAAATGAGATCCGTGCAATGGTGAGCAAATTTTCTCACGTTTTCTCACGCGTTGTATTTTGTCTTTGTAATGTAATGTAGTAACTTAAAGGCGCGTCTATCATCAACGTGGCACCGTCGCATCTCTCGTGCGCGCGCGGGACCCGCTTATCCGCGCTGTAAATCGATCCTGCGCGCGCGCACGCGTGCGTGAGATCCGACATCTCCTGCTTTTTAATTAAACCTTTAATACAGAGTCCAGAACAACAGAGAAATATGAGCAAAGGTTTCATTTAGTCCAGTGAGTAACCCGGAGGAATGTCCGCGTATGGAGACGGCAATTATGCGATGGGTTAGAGGCCATTAACCCGGAGCGCGCCGGCGGTGGTGATTAAAATGAAAGCGGACGCTGTTACAGTAGCTGCGGGTCCGAGCGAGCGTGGAGCGTCGCGACGCCTGGACGCGACGCGATCACGCGTGAATAAGCCTCTAGAAATGACGGCAGAAACCCTCGTTAGTTTGGGGTTCTGATAAAACCATTAAAGTTATTTGCTGTAAGTAATTTAAAAAAGTGGAAAATGTACTTTTGGACTTTTTGTTATACGCGCCATTGTTGTTAACTTGTTTAATGTGATGTAATCCACAAACTACACGTACAGTCAGATACAATTCAGCCCCGGTGGTTTCTTTCAAACGCTTCCTCTGTTCGGCCACCAGGGGGCATCCTGATGTACGGAGCCCTGGTGCTGTTCGACCAGGAGTTTGTGCACGTGGTGGCGATCTCATTCACCGCACTCATCCTCACCGAGCTGCTGATGGTGGCCCTGACCATCCGAACCTGGCACTGGCTCATGGTGGTGGCCGAACTCATCAGCCTGGCCTGTTATCTGGCCTCGCTCGCCTTCCTCAACGAATACTTTGGTAAGAACTTCCAACCAGAACCCTTCTGCTTCTCTGAGGTTGATTTTTTTATATGGTAAAATTTTAGTTGTTTGTGATCTTAATTGCTTGTATTTGTTTTTTATGTCTGTGTGTATTGTTTGTTTATTTGCTTAATATTTGATTGCAAAGTCCTTTTCATTTATTTCGTTTCGATTCCTGCTTAATGTGGCCGGACAGCTTTGAAAAAATCCCTCACTGGTCCAGTCTTTTGAAAATCCGTCTCCTGATGAACGTTGCGCCACTTTTAAGTCACATTATTTAAATTCGCTGTTGTTGATGCTGGTGGTGTAGAATCATCTAGTCACCTTTAATGATGTGGTTCTCCGATTTTTCGTCTGGTCTTGTTGCAGAGCTTTGATCAGCAAAAAAATATCAGGCCAAAAACTATGTAAACATGCAACGTTCGACCCCAACACATCAGTACAGCTTTGTGTAGAGTAACAGCACCTTTAAAGCTCTGTGTTCTGTTTTTCTCTACCTGTGTTTTGTGGCTGTGCTGTAGGCATAGGTCGTGTGACATTAGGAGCTTTCCTGGGTAGGTTTGTCTTCTTCCTGTGTTTTCTTTGTCATCTCACCCTTTGCCATTTCCTGTTTCCACACACACCAGTCTGTTCTCCTCTCATGGGCTTTGCTGATGTTACGTGGGCCCCTGGATGAGAAAGACGCCATTCAAATGCGCGGTGACCCTGCGATCGCTCATTTTGTCAGAACGTTTCATTGGTCCACAGCATTTCATCTCCGTTATCCATGATCCTGGAACGTCGTCGCGTTGTTACAATAAACGAGTGTGATCCTTACGTTTTTTTGTGTGTTTCTCTGTCGTGTGTGTGTCCTCAGATCTATCCTTCATCACGACGCGAGTGTTTTTGTGGAAGGTGTGCGTCATCACCCTGGTCAGCTGCCTGCCGCTCTACATCATCAAATATCTGAAGAGGAAGTTCTCGCCTCCCAGTTACTCCAAACTCTCCTCCTGATCTCTGTCCAAAGGAACCTGAAGGCCTGAACCTGAATCTCTGCTCCTCAGCTCACTAAGTGTGATTCCCTGAAGCTGCTGTTTATTTACGCTTGCAAACGCTCACTTAATGACATGATGTGATGCGTGTGTGTTTGACTAATACGTGTATGTCTGCGCAAAGATGGTTCTGAGACGGGAAAATGGTGAGTGATACTCAGACTAAAGCACAAAAGAGGCCGAGACAGAACAGGCAACACATGGGAGGAACAAAAGTTAGTTATAAGGACCCACACTAGAAGGACAGGCCGAATCTGTCACGCTATCTTTACATTTAGTAGAAAATAACAAATAATTCAGCCAGAGGTGAAAATTTTGAGTCTTGTCCTCGCCTTCATTTGATCTTTCTCTTTACTGTACAGCAGAAACGTGTGATTTTTTTTTTTTTAATTTAAGAATCTCAGCCATTATTTCATATTTAATAAACGTGAAGATGTGGTTCTGACAGTCCGAAATGACGATGCTTAGAAGGACAGAAGGGTTAGTGATGTACAACACGTTACACTTTGTGTTACTTTCCCTTTAAGCCTAAATGAAGGGTAATAGCATTTCTTTTATTTAAGGGTTTGTGGATTTTTAAATGTTTTATTGATAGTTTAGTGACGTTTATGACTAAGTTTGACCCGCACCACTAGTGTTACTGTAAAATCCCCCATCAGACCCAGTGTGATTTGTTATTAATGGGATGGGCGGGATGATGTAAATACCAGTGTTGTGATTTGATGGTTCTTGTTGCATGATTCATTGAGTTCAGATGTGTGTGTTTGGCAGCTGGTGTTTGTACTGGGAGGAACCACGACTTTGACCACGACTGTTGTATTAACACGACACTTGACATGACAAATCTGTGACCATTCAGTCCTTGGAGATTTTGATAATTGATCAACGATGCAACTCGTTTTGACAGATTTTTTTGTAGTTTTGTTTCTGTTTATCGGTGTTAAATGCGAATAACTTTTATACAATCGTTAAAAACGAAAACGAAGCATTTGATAGATGTTTAAAGTTGCGATGCACTTTCTGCAAATCTAAAAGTGCGTCAATGAACTTCATCGCAGCTCTTGCAAAACGACAATTTCCCTTTTTTGACACTGACATCTCACAATCGCAAAACATCTGACAATGTTTCACAACTTTTATAAGTACAGAAAACTGCACTTGTTTCCCCCTGTAACTGTATATTGTCGCATTGAAGTTGCTTCACGTGTAAGATGGTCTTGCCTTATATCTGAATGAAGCTGTCAGCTGGAATGAGAGGAATGAGTTTTATCATTCGCTTATTTTCTATATCTTGTTGCTGTGTGTGTTTACAAATCCGACTGGGACGATGCCAAGCACATGTGCCCACTGCTGCATCTTTCCTGACGTGCATAATGGTGCAGCTGGAGAGTTAAACTGTTTGCATACTCAGGAAAACCACTAACCGAATGCTACTATATCTAAATCTACTGTATACAAACTTATATGACCCCCCGAGAGCCTAAAGACGGTGTATGTAATATCTGTGTTGTTTTATACTATATTTCTGTAGATCCTCACGACGCTTCTGCGCTTATTCTCAATGTCACCGGCCGCATCGTTTTAATAATATTGACGTGTAATTAAAGAGCGACATGTTTCCATATGGTCTGGTGAATAATTCATTAAACATTCATTATAGATTATATATATATATAGGTATCTTTATATTTTCCATATGGCCCATACGGTCCCATACGGTTTTATATACCGCAGCGTCCTATATGGACTTTCTATAGGGTGTAAGTTGTTAAGTTACTCCATTTCTTTAGGAGAAAAATGCTGTGTAACTGAGATCTTTGGCTTGTCTCATCAAATGTTTGGTGTTATGGGTCAAACATTCAATTTATTGCAGATACAAAGACAATTTAATCTCTAAAACTTGTCCAAAGTTTAGTCCATTTGTATTAAATTTAGCTTGGACTTCTAAGCTTGAATCTCCACTCTTGTTAAAAATAACAATGACTGTTTTTACTCCGTTCATTTGTACTGAGTTTTGTAATATTTATAATCCTATAAATATTATATATAATTTGTAATAATTTATAATCTGTATTTTACACAATACAGATTTATGTTCGTATCAGTTCTAACCACTAGATGGCGGCATTATGAAGGTATTTACTGTTCACAAACTCTACATACAACTAAAGTTAAAGTTGCTATTTAAAATAAGGCTTTGAGATTTATTTGCAATATATATTTTGCACATCTCGGTATTAAAGATTGTTTGTGCATCACAGAGAGACTCTTGGTTAGGCCATGTTGCACGTTTTACGCAAGGTAAGATGTGCTTTTGCTTTGCTTTACAGTTTAAAACAGTTTTTTACTTGTTTATTTTTGCATTAATAATTATTAATAGATGCAACATTTGATGTCTTTGAATGTTTTAGTAAAAGTTTAAAGTAAACAGGGTTAATAAATGGTGCTTAAGTTTTTGTTACAAGGCATTTAACTGATGCCAACAATTGGCATCTAATTGT
>JBAJNP010004361.1:0-33943 GCA_036877545.1 Yasuhikotakia modesta | reverse complement strand
TATATATTTGCTCATTTGTTTATTTGTGTGGACGTACCATTAACACAAGATCTTGTTTGTTGATGGTTTGCACACAGAGTTGATTTATGAAGGTGGTCGTCCTAATGGCTTCACATCTCCTGATCTTCATCGTGAGGATGATGATGACTGCTCATCTCGTGCCAGTTCCAGCGACTGGACCCCTCAGCCACAGATCGGTGAGTCCTAGCCTCAGGTGGCTCACCCATATATGAGAGCAGTTCACTGTCTCATTCTCAGTGTTTGTGGTTCTCAGATGTTTGATGGTGTTCTGGGTTCTTTCAGGTTCCTACCGCTTCATTCAGCAGCACATCATGAGAGGAACCGACCCGAGAGCCATTCTGAAGGACCTGCTTCCTGAGACCACCCTTCCACCGGATCTAGATGACATGACGCTCTGGCAGATCATCATTAACATCTCAGAACCGCCTAAAAGGAAGAAGCGGAAGGACATCAACACGCTGGAGGACGTTGTTCGGCTCCTGAATGAGAGGAAGAACGTACTTGTGCTCACTGGGGCTGGGGTGCGTTCGTAATATTTACACCCTTTAAATGTTCTGCCTGTTCCCGGATTTATAATGGTGCCTGAGATCTCCACAAAACTAACACGTATCTTCTGAGGCAAAACGATAGATCTGAAAAGGAAAATGATTAATATGTAATATGAACTATTCCTTTAACTACAGACGATGGATTAGATGATGTCTAAACATCTGTTTGGTCCTCTTGTCTCCACAGGTCTCTGTTTCCTGTGGAATTCCTGACTTTCGATCTAGGGATGGAATTTACGCTAGACTTGCTGTGGATTTCCCAGACCTGCCCGACCCTCAGGCCATGTTTGACATAGAATACTTCAGGAGAGATCCCAGGCCTTTCTTCAAATTTGCAAAGGTTTGATGCTCTTCAGTTTGATCTGCATTTACAACAAGCTGCTAAAACATTCCAGCTTGTTCTGAACAACCAGTTACTGGAATATTAATTTAATATTGGAAATATTAAATTAGGATCAATGGCATAATAATCTTTGTGTAATATTTTCAGGAAATCTACCCAGGGCAGTTCCAGCCATCTCCCTGTCACCGGTTCATATCACTGCTGGATAAGAAGGGGAGGTTACTGAGGAACTACACACAGAACATCGATACGCTGGAGCAGGCTGCTGGAATTCACAAGATAATTCAGTGTCATGGTATGACCGGATGAATTAATGCATCACATTATTTTGGGTGTCATGATTCTTTGTATAATGGAATAGTTTTAGTTTGTCTTTATGTAAACATATTAATTATTCTCTTTTCTAATTGTTTTAGGGTCTTTTGCGACAGCGTCCTGTCTTGTGTGTAAACATAAAGTTGACTGTGAGGCCATAAGAGAAGATATATTTAACCAGGTATGTGTAAATATTTAAATCATGTACAAAATTTACTTAGTAAACAGCAGATGACAAAATGCTGTTTTACTAGTGGCAGTAACCTTTGTTTTGATTTGCAGGTTGTTCCTCACTGTCCCAGGTGTCCGTCAGACGTCCCGTATGCCATCATGAAACCAGACATTGTCTTCTTTGGTGAGAACCTTCCAGAATTTTTCCACAGAGCCATGAAGCAGGATAAAGATCAGGTGGACCTTCTCATTGTGATCGGCTCCTCGCTGAAAGTGCGGCCAGTTGCTCTCATACCAAGTACGTTCTTACTTCTGTTCTTCAGTTTATTGGGAGTTTTTAGGAATATATGGGAAAAACAGCACACAGATGATAAGTTTAATTAAAACTACTCAATACAATTGCTGGACCCTGCAGAAGAGCAACACATCGGAAAATAGTTTTGTGTGTTTTTACTTTTGAAAATGTGAATGAGGTTGTTATATTATATTGTTTGTGTCTCTTTAAGGCTCTGTACCTCACGAAGTGCCTCAAGTGTTGATAAACCGCGAGCCGCTGCCTCACCTGAACTTTGACGTGGAGCTGCTCGGAGACTGTGATGTCATTGTGAATGAGCTCTGTCATCGTCTGGGCGGAGACTTCGAGCAGCTGTGCTACGACTCCTTGCGACTCAGCGAGATCACAGAGAAGCCACCCGCCCCGTTACGCCCCCCACCCGCGCAGCTGTCTGCTGAGAACGTGTCCACGCAGGACACGGACGCATCAGTTCCAGAGACCGATCGCATCACAGACTCCTCAGAGCTCATGGCATCCAGTAACTGTCCAAAAACACCAGAAGAACAAAAAACTGATAAAAGCAACACATCGCCCTCGGAAGCCAGACGGTTGAGCGCTAAACCAGAGACGCTAGAGAGACAGAGATCAGACACCTCCAGCTCAAACACAAGCCCCGGTGCAGAGAGATCAGACTCCTGCAGGAACGAAGCATCTGATGCTGCTGCTGCAGTAGACGCTACTGAGACGACACAAAGTCCCAAAGAAGAAGAACCTGAAGAACATCTTCCTGCTGAAATTCCCAGACGCTGCTGGAGAAGCAGAATCTGTCAGAGTCCAATCAGCAAACGCCTCGGAGGTAAATCATGAATAATTTACATGAGCACAAAGAGATTGTTAAAGCTGCCGTAACTTCAGAAATCACTTATTGAGTAAGAACATGACAGTAACATTTTCTGTAACATTTTTAGTCACTTCTCAGGTAATGATGTAACTTGTGTTTGTTTCTCAGCCTCTCAGTATTTATTTCAAGCACCGAACCGCTACATCTTCCACGGAGCTGAGGTTTACTCCAGCTCGGAGGACGAGACCTCCAGCTCGTGTGGAAGTGACAGTGAAGGGTCTCGCTGCAGCGCAGACGCTTTTGAAGACAGTGATGCAGAGGACGACGCCGCGCCAGCGACGGAGAAAAACACAGACGACCAGCTAACAGAGACGCTTCAGGAAACTGAACACAAACGCCTTCAGACGGACTGCACAACAGACACGAGCCTGCAGGCCGTCACTGACCCTTAAAAACAACATCAGTAACTGCTCACAGGCACATGCTGTATTTAACATGCCCAAGTCTGTTTGATATATTTTTGTACTTCCCTTCCTTTAAACCCCATTATGTTTTCTAATGCATGCAGCCTCTAGTTTCTTATTTTTTTATGTTTTTAGCACCAGTTTGTCTGTATTTTTGGGTGTAAAATATGTTTAATTCCCGTGAATGTTTTTGCTTGTGGACACTGTGGAATTAAGCTTGTCATGTTAATGCTTGGGATAAAAAGGGAATGTTTTTTGAACCAAAGATCACTTTATCATATCTGTGTTTTTTTTCTCAACTGAATTTCAAAGTTTCTTGTTGGAGCTGCTCACTGTTTTGTCCTTCATCTTCACCAGATTGTGGCATTTTCTGAAAGTTTGGCAGCTATGGTCAGCCTCCTATTCAAATACTTTTATACCTTGTAACATTTGTTAGTCATCAAATAGATTAGCCCTCGTTTTTGTGTTAGTTTTTATAAGATGGAAAGACAAATGACATGCATTATCTCGTTATAATGTTATTATAATGTTTTCAAGCACTTTGTGTTGTCCTTGAGTTTGTCTCTCTGACTGTATCTGTTTCTAGAGAGGAAAACATTCTCTCTTCTCACTGACTGGGCATTAAACTCTTTATGAGACTGTAAAGTTGAAATATCAACATGACTTCACACAATTTTTAGTTTTGGGTTGTATTTTTCTACAGGATCAGTGATAATATGAAAATGTGCCAAAACACAGTGTGAAAATCTGACAGACGTAGCAGTTTTGATTTGTACACGTTTGCTCATTACTGTACACGCATGCAATTTGAAATATGAATAGTAGAGACATATTTTGTTTGGTAATAAAATATTAAAGGATTTTCACAGTGAGAAATTTTAGCTGTTTTACAAAAATATTAGTAATGTTTGGTTTATTTTTTTTTAATAATTTTATAGTTTTGCTTTTAAAATCACGGATGAATTCAACATTTACTGAAGTATAATGTAGCATTTGGTGTTGGTACATGTAGGCCTTCACCATATATACTTAAGTTGTTTTATGCAGCTATTAAATTACAATCTTCTGACAATGACAAAAACACCTGGTTAAATATAGGAATGTCTATTTTTTATGATGTATTTTAATAGTGTTATTATAACACCATGGTAACAGTAAATTATTTTAGTGAGATACATAAAACACGAAGTTAAGACGAAACGTGTGTTTTTATTTTGACACGTTAAACTCTTATTTTGTCACCGCACTTCCGGTATTTACCGGAAGTCCGCGCCCGTCTTGCTTCGGAGCGTGAAGAAAACAAACAGGAGCGAAAGCGAATCGGTCGCCAGCATCATGTGTTGATCATGGTTTGATCGGACATGTTAATGAATGTTAGCGTGTGAGATGGATGAGATGGAGGAGGAAGGTTTGGAGCTGCTGGATGAAGAGGATGACGATCACCGCGCTGCTGCGGATGTGGGATCGGACGTCTGTCAGTCTGACGGCTCGTCCGCGCTGGTGCTCGGCTCTGCCTCCAAGTTTCGTGAGTTACAGCCCCTTACAGACACATCTGATTAATACACGTGATATAACACACGTCCAGACGTAAGATATTATGGTCAATAACCGAGGAGCGATGCTGCTTTAATGGCTGTTTCAAAACTGACAATGTCCAACTTTCAGTTTCTGTAAGATGTACCGCGGATTCTGAAAACATGCTATGAGTCGCACATTAACTGCAAACCACAGCATTACAATGACAAGCGTGTGAAACAGTGTAAGACTGTGATGTGTCTAAAATAACATGTTATTACCATGACCAGAAACCATCACTGTTATGTCTTTGAGAGTTTTTGTTACAGTATTACCACCTACTTTACACCATCACTGTGGGTCTGAACCTGCAGCAGTTCAGTGTGTGTGTGTGTGTGTGTGTGTGTGTGTGTGTGTGTGTGTGTGTGTGTGTGTGTGTGTGGTGTTATATGCTGCTTGTCTCTGTCTGATGCTGAATCAGTTTGAATGTTTGTGTGTCTAGTCATGAATGCAATGACTGCAGACGACTACAGGACAGTGTACTGGCCCAAACTAGAGGGAGCCATTGAACAGCTGCTCACTCAGAGTCCAGTGGACCACATCTCTATCTCATATGAACAGATATATAGGTCAGTGCCGTATATGTTTCTGTATGTATGTTTAATTGTATTACATCTTTCCATAAATATATGTATGGATATATATATATATATATATATATGTATAAATGTATGTATATTTGTCTTAAAACTTCTGCTGTTTGTATTTGGTTTTCGCAGTCATGTGTATAAGTGTGTGTGTCAGCAGCATTCAGAACTGTTGTACAATGACTTGATGTGGAAGATCACATCTCATCTGGAACGCGTCTCCACAGAGTTACAGGTCAGTATATTAACACCTCAGTCTGTAACAGAAACTCATCTTTCATTAACACACGCAGCCGCTCGCTAAACGTTTTCACAGCAACTCATTCATCAGTATAAACGACAGAAGCTCAACTCATGGTCTCCAGTTTTAATCTTCCATCTTTTCTGAAGGCCAGTCCACCTGAGAGTTTAATTGAAAACTTCAACACTGCTCTAACTCAGTACACAGCCGCCCTGCACTGCATCGTTCCAGTCTTCATCTATATGGTAAACATGAGTCTCAGTGTTTTAAATGTGCATGACACGCGTTTCTGTGTTTCCATGTAAGTGATTTGTCACGTTGTTTGTTGAAGAACAAGTTCTACATTGAAACCAAGCTGAACAGAGACCTGAAGGATGACCTCATGAAGCTGTTCTCAGACCATGTAGCAGAGAGGCAGCTCAGCACGCTGCTGCGTGAGTGCCCAGCGCATTTAAACCTGCAGCTGCAGCTTCTTTTGCTTACAATCCATAAAAACAGATCAGTGTTGAAAACTGTCTCTTATCTTACCCTGATTCCCAGCAGTGAGTTTATAATAGTGAATCTGTCAGCTCTGATTTCCTGTGAAATATCAGCTTTAATATACGTAATAAAAAATAAAAACAGATTACAGCTTTAGTTGTAAAATAAAATCTGTTTTGTTGATTAAAGTGTTTCTTTCTCTTACACAGCACTTCTTAAACATGCCCAATCGATGCCGTTTCAAGTCAAACCATCAACAATGGCAAGTGTTGTGAAAGGTCTTTACACCCTCCGACCAGGTTAGTTGTTCTCAAGTGTTTTGCCGTTTGTTTTTCCAGTTTATAATAGTTTATGGTAAATTCTTTATTAATCTGTGGTTTTCTTTCTAGACTGGGTATCTCTTGCCCCGGCTCTGTTTTCTAGATTCATTCCTCAGATTGAACCTCCTGCTCTTGAATCTCAGCTCTCGCTTTATGCCGCGCAAGACAAAAAACTACAGCTGGATCTCTCACAGAACGGCTTCTCCAGGTGAGGAGCAGCTGTGCTCTGAAAACAGTCACGAATCAAGCAAAACCAGGTGACTAACTCCACCTGTACCTGTTGTTTTCCAGAGGTGATCAGTCGCGGAAGCGAGCGAGCGAAGAATCGTGTCAGTGATGTGGAACGTCACGCTTCTGCTGCGACTCACATGCGCGTCTCGTGATTATTTCTGTGATGTAGAAGCTTCACAACAATTTTGCTAACACAGAACCGGAATGCAGACCTGATAAAAACATGGCTGACGAGTTCTGACACAGAAACGCTTCATAATCTAGAATAATTTTGGAGTTCTCGGTTGTTTTGAGAATTCACTACAGCATTATAAAACTACACAAAGCTGATAATCACTATGACCTGTGCCTCAGTTTCCGGCCTCTGAGTATTTGAATGACACATCCAGTCAAACAGGAAGTAGACTTCTAACTGTAACGGTTAACTGTGACTTTCTAGTGTTGATGGATTTATTTTACACAGACAAGGAAGATCGTCACGATCTTTAGGTTGCAGATGAAAGTATTTGAAGTTCCTCTTAAATTTTCCTTCACTAATTTTTAAGTATCTGTTACTAGGGAGCAGTACTAAAAACAAAACCTGTTTTATGGCAACATTAGTTCACACTGTTTTAAACTGTTTAAGCACACAGACTGTATGGTTTTACTTAATAATGATGTGCCTTTGGCGTTTGCCTTTCTTCCTTATAGACTTAACATGATAGTTCACCCAGAAATGAACATTTTTCCATCTGTTTGAACTGTTTGATCTGTGGAACACAAAAGAAGATATTTTGAGAAATGTCTCACTGGTTTTGTCAATGACTGCCACTGTTGTTTGGTTACCAGTGCTTCAAAACATCTTGTTTTTTGCTCCTCAGACACAGAACAGAGTCACACAGGTTTGGATTATGAGGGTGAGTAAACGATGGAAGAATATTCAATTTTGTGTGAATTGTCCTTTTAAGTGGATTTTGATATGTAAGATAATAAATCATGTCATATGACAATAACAGCTGTTTGTTTTTATTAGGTATAATGCATTAAATGGTCTAATATGCTGCGTTTAAATAATCATAAATTAATCTGGAACTTGATCATTTTTGTTTAAACCACACAGGTATAAATCGTGTGACATCATAATCCACATGTAATATGAAAAGCTGCTAATTTTTGGAATGTCAGGCTAATAATGTATGTTAACTTTCATTAATAAGGTCATTAAGTATCCTAACATTATATAATGCTGAAGAGATCACAGTTAACATCCATGCGACTCATATTTATTCATGTCATCTGCATTATATAATGTTAACAATTTATTATGGAAGAAACTGTTATCACACAACAATGTGTAAAATGAAAGAAAGCAATGCAGGAAACTTGGGTTAAATAAACATTTTCATTTTTAAATTTCTGCTCTTGGTTATTTAATGTAACTGTCTGTTTTTTGTCTGTTTAATTCTATTGAATAGCACAGCAGATCGAAATGTCTTTTATTTTTCAGGGTTTGCATGAAAACTCCATTTGCCCTGTTGTTAAACACCCATAATGCACCTGTCCTTTTGTTCAGTGCAGCTTTAATGTCATATGTGTTCACAAGGTGTCACCCGTTCTTCCTCACTGGCCAGAGAGGAGGGCCAGTTTGCCCCCCCACACATACCAGCTCTCTAAATAACCTGCCAGCAGCACTCTGACAAATGTTATTGCAGGTCGCCCTGTGCTTCACTCTCCTGCGGTAGCTCCAAGGTTAACTTTGTGCTGGAATAAGACAACGTTGTGGCTGTTGTCCTGTGGGCGGAGCTTCTGCGAGGAGCGTGTTTGTGTCTGAGCTGGAGTCTGGAGTTGTTTCGGCAGGTGCAGATCCACAGACTGTGAGGCTGAGAGTTCACACTGAGATCTGAGGTAAAGAACCTTGTTATCTGATGAACGGACTCTTCTGTGAGTGTGACAGTAGCTGAACTGACTTTAATACACGGTTAAGTTTTTAACTGTATCATCATCAGTAGGTGGATATAAATATATGTATTAGTCTGGCGATCTGTGGTATCTAAATGTATGTGCTTTATGTGCTTATATTTAATATAACTGAAACACACATTAACTCTTACAGATCAGTTCTACATGATTATTATGCTTCAGCACAATCCTGTATTGAGTAATGACACTCTTGGATTTTTGTGTGGTATTTTGTCAGTGTGAGGTGGGGGTCTATAATTAGCTGTGGGGGTTTGATGAACACAGCAGCTGTGTGTCAGAATCGCTGCTGTTAATTGCACCTCTTTGACGGTCAGAAACATGTGCGAGAGGATCCAGTTTCTGGATTTAATAACAACGAGGCCGAACAGCTTTCCTGAGTCTAGAACCACAAATGATGAAGAACATCGGAAGAGTAAAATTGACATTTGATTGATTTTTGAGCATCACAGTCATTACAAAAGTATCATTGCATTATTTGAAAGTAATTGGTGTCTTTGAGATCAGACACCAGTTTTCAGTGATATTAGCATCAGTGAGGTCAAAGGTCAGACCATGATGCTGATATATATGGTGTGTGAGAGATTATACTGCGTGTTTATAAGCTTTCTTCGTATATTTCCAGCATCATGCAGGAGAACAACATGGATCAGCCAACATCACTGTCACAACTGCTGCGGGAGAGTTATCTGTCTGAGGCCAGAGCGCATCACAGACACAGTGAGTCCAGCTGCACAGATCCTCCGCGCCGTCTGGTGTACGGGGCTCTCAAAGACAAGACCGATGATTCTGGCGGAAAGGAGGAAACTCAGTTCCCAGACCTCTCTGCTTTCCTCAACCAGGAGGAGCTGGACAAAAGTGTGGATCTGGCCTGCAAAGCCATCAGCGATGAGCCACAGGAACGCGAGGACAAACCTGATGGCTCTCCACAAGTAAGAAAACACAACGTTCCTTCCAGCAAACCCACTTTTGAGTCAGAACTCATGACGGAGAAGAAGTCAGTCCAGCCTGCTGTCCACGACAACATGGTTAGAAATGTCAGAACTTCAAGAGAACCTCCAGCAGACTTCAAAAGACCCCCAAGAAACTCTCCATATGGTTTAGAGACACAGTCTAAGAAGGAGTTCCTCAACAAGGCAGCTGATTTCATAGAGGAGCTTTCGTCTCTATTTAAGGCCAACAGTTCTAAGCGAGTCCGACCTCGTAATTGTAAAGCTCACCGGAGCAGAAACCAGAACAAGATTGATGGTGTAACATTTGACCTTAATGCAGAAGGGAGAGAAAGACCTGTTCTCCTCAGCCAGCAGGTGGAGGAGCTAGTGGAGTTTGAAAAACAGAGCAATGTTGTAGAGGAGCCATATTTTAAAGAAGAGCCACAGAAACTGGTGCCTCCATGTGGAACAGAGGTTGAGGTTCCAGTATTGACAGAGGTGGAGAGCACAGAGGAACCTGAGTTTGAACCTCCACACTTCATTCAGAAACTCAAGAGCAGGGAGGTTGAGGAGGGCAGTAAAGTCCAGCTGGATTGCACCGTCAGAGGACGCCCCACACCGGAAGTTCGGTGAGTTGAAGAAATCCCAGCTAACAGGGAATGTTCTCAGAACACAGTAATAATGCAGTAACATTAGTATAATGTTTGATGTTTTTTCTAGAACTTTCCAAAATAGCATTTTTAATGTTTTTTTAAATACTGACAGATGTAAACTAAGTAATTAGTTTTTACTGCCACAGTAAGTGGTGCTTACAAGGAGATTTCATCATTGTTTGCTCCAACAGCTAGTAAACATGTCAGATCTGATGCTTTTGACATGAAATTGACATTATTGTGACTATTGTTATAAATGATTAGACTTTTGTTTGGTACGATTTATACAATGTATGTCAGATGCCAAACTGGATTTATAAATTCCACAGACTTTGTGTTGAATGAAAAGCTCATGTCATTTGTAGAAATGACCCAGGGGGGCGGAGCTTTGTGACTTGGACCAGGAAGTAGCCACCAGCTACGCCGTAGCAACTTGCTTAAAACCACCCAGAGTGAATTAGCATAATGGCAGCAAATAAAAATGTAACTAGTCATGCATTAGTTATTACCTCAGAGATGCCCAGTGAAAGCCGAGTGAATAACTGACCTCAGCTGTTCTAATTCTGCTGTTTGGGAAACGTGATGCTGTGAGAATGTTGGTGGTTTAAAGGAACATCCTACGTTTTCACTTGAGCGAGAACAGTTAGCCAGAGACTACAAGAGTAAACAGGATATTAAATGGGTATCATGGTTTGCAAAAATTTCACAATGGCATGTGACATTCCCATATTCATCTTTTAGTCATAAAAGATTTCTTGACTCTACAGCAAAGTGTCTCAAAACTGTCTCAATACTTTGAGGGACTGATAGCTGAGAACAGAAGCTCTTTATTATATTATGTGCTGATTTTCATGAAATGTCTTTTCCAGAATCATGTAGACTTTGACTAGTATAAAGTTTGGTCTAGTTGGGTTAGTTGTGTTTATTCAGTGGTGACCAGTATCATGTTATGACAGCATTTGGTGCTTAACTGCACTAAAGATATTTCACTCCGTTCTACTGAAAATCTTAATTATCAGAGGAGGAGAAATAAAAGTTTAAATCTTTAAACATTAACCTTCAGGTTAACATTGAAAAAACATTTGAAAACATTTGTTATACGTACTGTGAGACTTTAAGACATCTCTCAGACATTCAAAAACAAACGAATCGACTCGTATGTTAGCAGGTCATACAGTATTAGGTTGCTCTGATGTTGATTTTTAGTTTGTCATTGACGAAATGGAAGAGTTACATTAGTCAGACACACTTCCTCACTGACAGGTCAAGGAAACACCTGCGATCTTCAGCTGTGACAGATGAGGTGTTTGGACAGCTGCTCTCAGGCGTGTTACACACCGTCAGCTGAGACAGTGATGTCAGAAACGTTAGATCATCTCAACACTCTGTGACAGCATCTGTGTGTCTGTGCACACGCTGATGAACTCCTTCATAAAGGACTGATGCCTAGACGTCACGTTCACTCGTTCTTCTCTAATGTAAAACAACCGCTTCATTTTATCAGCATCATTTCAAATGTGCGTGAATTGAATGTTTAATAATTTGACACGTGAATGAAATCTCAGTGAAAGCAAGAACATCATGTTCTCTGAATGTTCTTTTAATGTTAAATTGGTAGAGCACTGTGTTAGCAACGCAAAGGTTGTGGTTTGAATTCACAGGAAACGCACGCACTGATATATATCTTGAATGTACTGTAAGTCAGTTTACAAGATGCAGGAATGTAAATGTAAAGTGATCTCAGACTTTTGAAATGCTGCTGTTTGTTTAAAAGCGTCTCTGAGTTAAACATTTTCTCAGTGGCACAGGGGGATTACAGTTTGTTGTGAGGCTTTATTGTGTAAGAGGGTGGGCTATGTTTAGCTGTGTGTGTGCATGTACATTGAGCAGCACGGTTGTCTTTATATGTGCTCAGTTCAGTTTAAACGGGGGGTTCTGCTGTGGGGCAGGGCTATAAGTAAATAGAGAAACAGGTGCAGTTCTGAACGCCGGATGTCTGTCTCACAGGTCAGACGTCCAAAGTAGAGCCTTACTGATAGAAATGACTCAGTCATGTGTCAGTCAGAACACACGACTGGACCCCAGCACAGACTCTTCAGAACTCAGTCACTTTAACGCTGAGCGATGATATTGAAGAAGATTTAAAACCAAACTTTTTTTAGAGAAGGTGAGCAGTTAAAGGTCATTATGTGTATATATATATATGTGTGTGTGTGTTTGTGTGTGTGTGAGTGTGAGTATATTGTTTAAACCCACTGTATTGTTTTCTTGCCGTTTCTGTTTTTTAGTGTTTTAGTTTCTTCACCTTATGCAGATATTTGTTTGTTAAGAAGGCTGTTAGTGCATCATTTGTCCTTCTTTTACACAAACCGACATATTTGTTAATAAAGTTGCAGAGAAACTGGCTCATTAAACTTGACCAGCACGTCACACACTGCGTCTGTCTGGATCTGCAGCAGAGGTTGTGATTTATCTGTCTGTGTAAAGTTGTGGTCGTGTTACTGGTGTGTTTCAGGTGGTTTTGTGAGGGGAAGGAGTTGGAAAACAGTCCTGATATTCAGATCATCAGTGACGGTGAGCGACACTCTCTGATCATAGCTGAAGCGTTTGAGGAAGACACAGGCAGGTACTCCTGCTTCGCTTCCAGCTTCTGTGGCACCGACTCCACGTCCGCAGAAATCTACATTGAGGGTAAATAAATGTCAGATTTTAAAACTGCAATCTGTAACTTTCTATGGTTAAAAATGAACAATAATCAGTTATTGAGAAAGTACATAACAGGTAAGTGTTTAAAGGGTAAACTGATTTTACTGGAAACTGTTTGTCTTTTAACACAGAAAATAACTGAATCATAGCAGATATTTTTGAACCACAATCGTGTTTTAATATTCTCACAGGTGCATCATCATCAGATTCTGACAGAGAGCAACACTTCCCAGCTGAGTGAGTTGATAAAGATTTAAATGTGGTTTGACCTAAATGAGAGCAAATGCACAGTGACGTGTGTGAAGTCCTCACATGTGACTCCAGTCATATCAGCGCTCTATAATAAGCTGTTATTAGGATTGTCTCTCTCTTATGGCTGCCCAGTTAGGATCACATGACCACTTGAATGCTGTTAATTTTATCTCAGTTAGTCCCCATTATCTGACACGCTTGGTGTGAAATTATTTACTTGTGTAAAAAAGTATAGCTGTTGTTTTATTTAAAGCGTCTGCT
This sequence comes from Yasuhikotakia modesta, assembly GCA_036877545.1. NCBI lineage: Eukaryota > Metazoa > Chordata > Actinopteri > Cypriniformes > Botiidae > Yasuhikotakia > Yasuhikotakia modesta. Next base: position 20,772 of record JBAJNP010004361.1, on the reverse strand, counting down.
AAATGTAAATATACCAAAAACATTTGCTATGTAATGCTGCATCTCATTACAAAAGACTGTCACACTAAAAACTTACAGAAAATAAAAACTCTTCTGTGGTCAATGTTTTGTTAAAAGATGCTTTAAAACAGTTTGCATTGGAAAAGGACAATGGAAATCATATTTTGTCAGTGTATTCTACCAATAGAATCACAGCATTATTTCTCACTGACCTGCATGTTTCAGACTTCAGAAGAAACCTCCTCAGCCCAAGACTGATGTCATCTCAGCACCTCCCAGCCTGTCTGCTGAAGACTGTACTGCAGCGGCACCAACCCCCTGCCTGGAGCAACCAGCACCTTCAGAGACTGAGGACACACCTCTGAGCTTTGATCCACCTTCTATGCAAGGAGAACCAGAACTTCTGAGTTCTGAGGTTGTCAGCTCTCAAGTTCCAGAACTAGAAGCTAGCGTACCAACACAAGAACAACCAATGCCAACATCTCAGGTGGAGCTCTATCCAGAAACTCCCCAGCTAACTTCACCTTCAGCTCCAGCTGACCAGAGTATATCAAACCTACTGTCAGTATCTCAACAGAGCAGCACTGAAGTGAGTAAAATCCACAAACTCTACATCCTGTAAGCATTTACATTCGTTTCTAATGTTTTACACACTTTTCTGTTCAGAATCAGAATGGCAGCAGCAGTTATCTTCAGAACTTTGATGTAAGGCCCCTAATGGCTGCTCCTGTCTTCACTAAGGTAAAAAACTGCATTTGTTTTTACTCCGTTTTGCTGGATATTGAGCTTTTGTGGTTGTAAGCTTGAAAAGTCTAAATAAACACCTGCTGGAAATCATCATCGCTTACGGCTTTAGATTAGGATTGTAGCAGCACACACTCATTTCATTAAGATTGTAACACATGACTGTGTCGTGTTTCAGAACCTCCAGGATGTTCTGGCTCAGGAGGGACAGCTGGTGGTTCTGGAGTGCAGAGTTAATGGTATTCCCTCCCCCAAAGTGGACTGGTACCGAGAGGGAACTGTTATCGATGATTCTCCAGACTTCAGGATCCTCCAGAAGAGTATGTCTGAGTTTATGTGGTTGATGAAAGGTCCACCTGCACATATAAACCTTTCAGTCATTAATTTGAGCAGAACATTTTTCATTGCATGAATTGTTCTACATATTAAAATTGCTTATGACAACCATTGAATTCAAGGAATTCCCTTTCTCTTTCCAGAACCGAGATCCATGGCTGAATCTGGTAGGTTTGATTACTGCAGCTTTAAGTTAAACCGTAATTTGGCACTAACCATCTTAACTCTGTGCCGTTTGTCTGTGTTCTGTGGCTTTAGAGGAAATATGCACTTTGGTTATTGCGGAAGTCTTTCCAGAGGATTCTGGAACATTTACTTGCACAGCAAGCAATAAATACGGCACAATTTCTAGTGTTGCAGTGCTGAGGGTGAAAGGTGATTATCTCTTTCAGGCCTTCTTTCTGTATATATCACATCTACAAATCAATTATTATTAATGTCATGATTAATGTCTGTATATCAATAGGACGCAATAACCAGACCACCAGCTCCAAAGCAACAAGCAACTTAACGTTGGAATCACCCCAGCAGAAGGTTCTGGCAACAGAACCAATGATTTTCAAGTTTAAGCCGGATATTCCTTTGATCCACAACAAACTAGAAACAAACATGATATTCCCTGATGCTTCAAGCTCAGACTCAATGCAGTCAGAAACTCTGGACACCAGAATGCATGTAAAAGACTCTCTAAATTCCAGTAAACTTGGCCGTGAGTTTGCCACTAGCCTGCCTAACCTAAACCCTCTCAGCATTGGCAAGTACCACTCAGATACATTCAGGTCTAGCTTACCTCAGCTAGACCCGCTGAGCATTAATGTTTCTCAACTTGACCCGCTAAACTCAGACTCAAAACACAAACCCTTTGGTTCTGTCACATCACACTTTGATTTAGGTGGGTCTGGTTTTAGCTCTTCTGCAGAAGCAACCCAATGTCCATCCAATGGATCAGCAGAAAACTCCAGTATTGACCATGAGCAACCACATCTTAAGCCCCTACCAGACCCACCAACCTCCTGCCTCAAGACGAGACCTGAGGGTTTGCTAGCCAATCACAGTGAGCAGCGCTCCAGTTCTCGAGCGGGTCTCAGAGTGACCTTCAGACTACCGGAGGATGAGAAATCACTGTCACCCAAAGATAAAGAACCGCCACCAATACTGGCCAAACCAAAACTGTAAGTACCATCTTCACTGCATTACAAGACATTCTTAAAGAGTGAAATGTAAAGCTGCAATCTATTTTTTGTGATAAAAGTGAACAAAAGTCAATCAAAAATAAACAACTGAGATGATCTCCGTAATTAAAATCAACACCTTAAAGTTTATAATAATGATTTGTAATTTGTGCTATCAGACTCTATTTCACAGGAAATGTTTTTCTGTCTGCAAACAGAAAGAATATATCCAGCTGCTATACCTCATGTCTAGAGACTGTTTACTACTGCAGTTGTACATTAAACGTCATCAGAGGAAAATAACTCTTCTAGTAACTTTATTTAATCTTTTATGTTTTTATTTATGTTTTGAACAGAGATGATGATAGAGGGCAAAAGTTTTAAGGCTGTTTAAATCAGATATAAGATTTTTATTTGTCTTTTTTTTATTCTAGAGATCCAGTGCAGCTTCAGATCCTTCACAACCAGGTTCTTCTGGAACAGCAGCAGGACGGGATCTCTTCCAGTCCAGAGTCTCCACGTTCAGACAGAACAAGCTGTGAGCCCCAGCCTGTCCCACCAGCTTCGAATTCAGTGTTGTCTCAGCTCAGAGCTCCTCATCTTGTAATGAACCCAAAAGCTGCACCTGTAACCCAGTTAAACATGTCCACAACTCAACAAAATCTGACCACTGCAACTTTATCTATGCCCAGTGTGATTCCAACCACTCAACTGACAACCACTCCCAACATCCCTATGACCCTGTCAAATCTCGGACTCTCACCTCAGTTTATCACTGCTTCAACCACCCAGTCAAACACCAACCATTCAGTCAATTTGTCTCAGATTACCCCTTCCACTCACATATCACAAATTAACATGACTCCCACCCCACAGATGAACTCTGTTCCCATAGGTGAAGTAGACATCACTGTTGTTAAAACACATCCACTAATGACACCAGTTAGCAACACTTCAGCTAAGTTAAACACCAGCCCAGTTACTCACCCCAGCATGGCCTCACCATTACTACAGGAGAACACAAATTCTCAAAATGTGTCTTCTGCACCACAGAGTAAGATCAGTGCTCCTGCTGGGATCTCAAGTCTAGTTTCTGCTCCCCCATTGAACTCCATCCAGGTTCCTCTGCCCAGTTCATTTCCAGTCCCAACCCAGAGCTTCAACTACACGAGGCCAAAGGAATTTATTGCTGCCCAGACTCTCTCTCCGATCAGGAGTCCGTCTCCAACTGAATCCCCTGTTCCAATGCTCCATGAATTAGCTGCACAGATATTCCCAAAGTCAAGAGAGGTTACCTCACCTGTCAATCAGTTCACCCCATCGCCAAGAAAGCTCCCAACCAGGATTCTTGAGTCTGTGAGCAGCCCTCCAGCATATGTTTCCTCACCACCTCCAGTGCCTCCTGGCCTGGTGAACTCAGTGTTTTCCTTCAGGCCTCAGTCACCACCACAAGCTTCTTCACCAACTTCTAGCACCTCTAGCCCCAGCCCAATCCAAAATCCTGTGGCCTTCCTCAGCTCTGTCCTACCCTCACTGCCAACTTCTCCTCCAACCAATGCCATGGGTCTACCTAAGAGAGCCCCCCCCAGGTAAGCAAGCCAGTACAAACACTGCATTCTGTCAAGTATGGTTTCATTATCACACTGTCATTTGTTCCAGAAACATATTTGTTAACATTTAGCTTTTGACTGAAAACATAATAGTGGGATCAATCACATAATTTACTGTGATGGTGTTATTCCATGTCCAGGCCTTCAGGTGTACCGCAGAAAAACCAAAGAGCTCCCAGGCCGCTGTCAGAGGAGCTCATTCGAGACAGCAGGGAGATCCTCTTGAGAGATATTGAGAAAAAACTGCAATTTAAAGATGAGCCTCTTCGTTTTGGACAGCAGGTATCAATCTGAACTTCCACATGTTTTTTGTAACATCTGATTTATAGTGACATTGTGTTTAAAGCTGCTGCTGAGCAAATACATCAGATCAGTGTTCAACACATTCTCTACTCCCCAGATTCACAACAGTAACTTTATAATAATGTTTTTTTAAACAATGAGCTGTAATTTAATTTGAGCTGTTGGGTCCTGATTTCACTTGAGAAATGTGAAGTACATGAAGTAACCTGCAGTTGTATGTTTGAAACAAAGATGACGGTAGAGAGGCTACAGATTGCAGCTTTAACATGTTAAATTAGTTTAATGGTATTTCATTTGACAGGCAGATGTTTGATGAGTAACTTTAAAGCACTGAATGCTTTGAAAACTTTAATGAAATTCCCCCAAATTGTTCTGCATGTTGTCCAACACCTTCTGCAGTCTGAAATTAAACTCCCGTCTTTGTAACATTGACTATGATAACAAATAACTGGGGTTATAATGATAGAGAGTGGGGTCTGTGTTTACATCACTCATCCTTGTCCTCTGTAGAAGCCGAGTGGTGATGTGAGCCGGCCACTTCAACCAAACGTTCAGACAGCGACTGTCATTAACTATGACGAGGTACAAGGATTTCCTCCGCTGCACGCAGTGCCTGGCTCAGCTGCATTTAAATGCATTTCAAAACACAAGTAAAACCAGGAGAACTGGACATTAAAGAGATCATCATTAGTTCATAAAAGGCTGAAGCACTAATTGAATGGATGCATGGATGAAACTCATCTGTATGGGACGATTATGTTGTTAAAAATGTAACATCGATAACTTCCATTAGTGTATTAATGTTTAAACCCTTTAATTATATTTAACATACAAAAACCAACTATAGTGTCATGTTAAACTAGAACTTACCACAAAAGAACATGCATGAGATGTAGGTGGTATATTAGTGTTGTTATTAATTCAGTTCGGTGTTCATATGAAATGTGAATGCAAACAGGGTATGAAAGTAAACATGACCAGAGGGGTTGAAAGACTAGACAGAACATAATAAAGGGGGTGGGGGGGTATAAATAGAGGTGACTAAATCCAGAGTTTATCCAGAGACTCTGGAGTTCATCCACAACCCGAGAGCTGAAGTTTCTCTTCTTTGGGAAGGAAGAGAGCCAGACAGATTCACTTCTTCATTCTACAGCCAAGTTCTGTTATGTACAAGTGTATTAATAAATGTCCACACGGTGATCGCCATGGCAATGTTCTTCTCAACATGATGTTTACAGACTGAAGAACAATTTTAAGTTACACTCTTTATCTTTTCTTTAATGTTTGTTGTTTAGGCATTTTTAGAGCATTCTGTTCAGACTGTAGTCTGACTAAATTCGTTCTCATTAGCTACCAAAGTTTTACCAATGCATTGAGAAATGTTTTTTATTGTTTTTGCAGGAATACAAAGTGTCCAACTTTGAGCAGAGGTTAATGAGCGAGATTGAGTTTCGTCTGGAGCGAACGCCGGTCGAGGAGTCGGACGATGAAGTGCAGCATGAGGAAATTCCCACCGGAAAATGTATCGCTCCCATCTTTGACCGGAAACTGAAAAACTACCGCGCCGTGGAAGGAGTTCCTGTCACGTTTACCTGCAAAGTTGTTGGAATTCCGATACCAAAGGTGAGCAAAGAAACGTATAAATGTCTGTCATGAAATTATAATTTATGAAAATATAATTATAATTAATCACTTAATATGTCAGTTTTTGTGCATTTTATGATGGCTGATTAACAGCTGATATATCTATCCATTTTTTGTCTCATTTGTCATAATATAGGAATTTCATATTATACTGGCCATCAAATGTATTTTTTACACATAGAATTTAAAAAATACTGCTTAGTGATTTTCTGTGATTTCACAGGTGTACTGGTTTAAGGATGGAAAACAGATTTTGAAGAAGAACGAACATTATCAGAAGATCAGAGAAGGTGATGGATTGTGTTCTTTACACATTAAAGCTGCTACAAGCGATGATGATGGCAACTATACTGTCATGGCAGCAAATCCTCAGGTAATGGCAACAAACCGTCAGTTACTGTTGCTAAAATTACTCCTCACATTGTTGCCTGTGAGTCAATGTCTGTTGATATCTTCAGGGGAGGATAAGTTGCTCTGGGCACCTGATTGTCCAAACAGGTCCGATGCGAAACCGACCCACGGTTCAGTCCCAGAGGTGAGTCTGATGAGCTCAGAGATCATAGATGTAGTTCTGGTTCACAAAAGACTCTCGTGTAACATTTCTGTTCGTTATTTACAGAGTCAGAGCGCGTGTACAGGAAGTGGAAGGAGAGCCCATTCAAGAGCGCTTTTTCCGTCCACACTTCCTGCAGGCACCAGGAGACATGATGGTCCATGAGGGAAGACTCTGTAGGTTAGACTGTAAGGTAAGAAAAATGTCTTTAAATCTCTCTCAGGTGAGCTGAAGTTGCATGTTTACAGTAAATCCTCCGCTTGTGCTGTGCAGGTGAGCGGTTTACCACATCCTGAAATCATGTGGCTTCTAAACGGGAAACCGATATATCCTGACTTAACCCATCGAATGCTGGTGAGAGAGAATGGGATTCATTCTTTAGTCATTGATCCTGTGTCTCAAACTGATGACGGGACGTACACCTGCATCGCCTCAAATAAAGCCGGCCAGAGCTCCTTCTGTCTGGAGCTCAGAGTCATGGGTAAGATCTGAGTCCTGGTAGGTCATTTTTAAAGGCTAGCAATAGCGAAGTAGCTCTGAAACCATGTCACATCCTCTAACACACATCAACACAAACAGAGTTTGACAGGGAAGTAGGACATCCTGCCATTGCATTCAGACTGAGTGCACAAAATATATTTACTTATACAAATATATTTAAGCCACTTTAATTTAAAGAGATTTTCAAAAACCAACAAACATTTGTAGAAGAAATCGCCTTCCCTGCCTTTCAAGTACATAAGAAAAGCTGTTCAGTCCTCTCATACAAACTCTTATCTGTAGAGAAAGAGATGAAACAGGCGCCGCATTTTCTGGAGAAGCTGCAGAATGTGGGAATCGCAGAGGGAGCGCCGGTGCGTCTGGAGTGCAGAGTTGTGGGAATGCCGCAGCCGCTGATCTACTGGAAGAAAGATAACGAGACCATCTCCCACTCGAAGGAGAGACGGAGGTGAGTCTGCTGAGAAACTCTGATGAACATCTGCTCCGATTCCTGCTGGAGAGAATTTGGTCACATGAACCACATGAATATTTAACAACTTAAAAATAACTGTATTTATGTAACATTATAAGTGCATGTCATCATTAGTAACATTCTGTGATTTCCCAGCATGCATCAGGACACCACAGGATATGTTTGTCTCCTAATTCAACCAACCAGAAAAGAGGACGCTGGCTGGTACACGGTGTCTGCCAAAAATGAGGCTGGTATCATATCATGTACAGCCAGGTTAGACATCTACGGTGAGTGAGTTCTGTTTCTGGCACAAAAAATTAACAAATGGCTAATTTGTGGATCAGATTAAATTTCAACCTTGTTCTTCCCGCATAGCTCAGTGGCATCAACACGTTCATCCACCAATGAGGAAAACGCAGCTGACTGGAAGCCGCCACATCACTCTGACTGATCAAGATGTAACATCAGCTTTTCCCACCGGTGACAGAAGCTCTGTCTTATTTTCTGGCTGTCAGTCAGAGCCAGACGAGAGTGAGGAACTGTAGACGCTTTCACACACTTTATAAACACAATATGATGTTTAGTAGTTGATGAAGGTAAAGAAACAGATGAAAAGGCTCATTTGTAATTGATTGTTTATTTAACACGTTGTTTGATATATAGATGGATTCAGCTGGACAATATATGAATATAGCCTCATTTATGCACATTAGCAGATAAAAGCAGATTTTTTCCTCTCTGAATTTTATTTAAATAACGTTTTTTGCACATGATTTTGTCTTTAATAATCCTAAAATATTTAGTTATTATTAGGTGTTTTAATAAAGCAGGTGAGAGTTTTTCTGTCTGAATCTAATTCTTTCTGACAGTTTTAAAATGATGTTCTGGTCTTTGCAAACTTCTTTAGCTGATATTCATTTCAAACCACACATGCATCATATATAATAATGTACTGTCAGTCTTTTGTTATAAGATTGTGCGTCTGTTACATTGTCGACTCTAAATATAACTAACAAATTCAACCTGGATGTTTTTAACATCATTAAGTCCTCCTGCAGAACTAGGTTTTGCTATGTTACACTAAGAATGTGTGGTGTAGTGTCACATTCACAGACATTTGCAGGTGACATATAGATTGTTTATTTTTATATGATAGTTATTGTGGATTTTATTACATCAGCTGAGATGTTTACTTGCCTCTCCTGGCAAATGACTGCAGACTGAGTTCAATGAATATCTCAACATTTAAATAACGTGTGTCAGGATATTTTTGTTCTGCTGTAGATATGAAAGAACCTCTAAATTTAATAGATTTAAAAATGTTTTACATTTCAGTCCTGTGTGAATGTGATCTGATGAAAGCTGACCAACACAAACCTGTGTTTATGTTGACAAGTACTAAACAATAATGGAGAAAACAGGTGTCTGGAAATGTATTTGTGTTGCATTTGATGCGAAAGGAAAACATTTATATAACATTGTCACTGAAGATGAAATAACGCTGCTGGAGGGAATGAGCAATATAACAAGTTAGATTAAAAGATGTATTAGATTATATCAAATTGTTGTGGAAGTTTACAAAGCCTTTGAACAAATGTGTTGTTATACGAGCCATAGAACAAATAAATGCACACAGATATATATGAAAATGTACAATAGGTTCTTTTCTTGAAAATAAAGTTATATTTATTTAGACAAAATGTGTCTCTTCCTAAATATGTTGTAAACATGTTCACAAGTGAAGTTTGAGTCCAAATTAAGTTTATAACAGACACAAATGTTATAGAAATAACATGCAGTTTATAATTGAATAACCGGAACATAAAGGGTCGGGCAGCGGGTTCCGGTCGGACCCATTTGGAGACGGAACGACACGAGCGGTTCCCATCATACACCTTCAATATCGTCTGTTTTTTTACTTCTACAGTTTGATCAGTGAGGCAGATGGCTGAGGAAGATGAAGATTACATGTCTGACGCTTTTCTGAACCAAATGTGAGTGATGGCTCGTGTTTGTTACGCCGCTGTCAGTGGGTTTTAATACGGGAGGGTTCGTGGGTTCAGCGCATGAATGATGTTGTTGATGCGCGTCATCAGTGCAGATGTTCGGCCCGGTGTTCCGATGGTGAAGCGGGTTAAAGACGCCATGAGGAAGGAGAGCCTGCAGAAGGAGAGAAACGCCCAGAACCGCCAGAAGAGCCTGAAAGACACGGAGCGCGAGAAACGAGACGCGGCGCTGCGGCGGAGCCTCGGCTGCCAGAATAAAGGCTTCGCGTTACTGCAGAAGATGGGCTACAAAGCGGGACAAGGACTCGGCAAGGAAGGTCAGTCAGTGTCTAACCTCTTTATTCAGGGTGTTTGCGTATAAACTCACCAATCGGATCGTGTTTGGGTCCAAAGCGTGAATTGCAACCATCCTACAGTCAGCGTCACCTCGTGGGACTTTCTGATGCACCAACAACGAGGGTTTTCAGATGTTTGTTCACATGCATTGATGTTTCCCCACATTACACAATATAGTCATATGCTGCATAACATAATATTGTCATTACAGGTTCTGGACGAGTTGAGCCAGTTCCTCTGAACATCAAAACAGGTGTGTCCTGGTTCTGTCTGGTTCTGTCTGTCTGCTTCATGCTTATAATTGTTCTTCTGAGGGTTTGTGTTCATGGTTTGCAGACAGAGGTGGAATTGGGATGGAGGAACTCAGGAAAAGGAAAGCAGACGAGGAACTTCAGAATTACAGAAAGAAGGTGCAAATGAAACAGCAGGTGGAGAAGAAATCTTTAGAGGATTTCAGGTACAAGCCTGTGGATAATCTCATCAAGCTCATGATCTTCTGTGTCCTGGATGTGTTTGAGAATCAGTTTGTTGTGTTTAACACAGAGTGAGGAAAAGAACTGAGAGAGAAGAGCGTCAAACACTGGGAGACCTGAGGAGAAGCCAGCGAGCCTGTGAACAGCTGGACTGTCAGAAGGTCCTACAATCTTCTAGTATCTTCTACATGATTTCTGTTTGATAACCAAAACTATACAGAGATAAACTGCAATTACTGCACACAAACAAACTTGTTTATGTCTGGGTAAAACAATGAGCAATCGGTGAACAACAGTGATTTATTTATAAATGTTAATGTTATCTTTCAGGGTTTGACTGTTCCCAGGGACAGCTGGTACTGGCCTGAAGTCATCAAAGATGAAGAGGCAGAGCTTCAGGAGGAAGAGGAGGCAAAACCTGAGGACAGTGAGGACGAGGAAGAACTGACAGTGAGGACTCGTCACATAAAGTTTATTTTAAATACACTGTGGATTTTGATGCACTGTTATGTTCTTTCACAGCCTTTAGACAAGCTGCAGTTTGTCACGTCATATTTGCGTGGAGAACATTTTTACTGCGTCTGGTGCGGGACGGCGTATAATGGCAAGTAATGTTCATGTTGGGAGGATATACAATCATCTGATCATTAATCTGTGTCATGATTTAAATCTGTAGAACTCATCAGAACTCCTCTGTTAACAGATGAAGACGACTTAAACTCAAACTGTCCTGGTAACACAGCAGCAGATCATGACGACTAGAGCAACCTGCAATTTTCCTGGAATTTTCCTTTTTTTTTTAATCTACCCAGTAGTTATTTGTATCTTTCTGTTTAGTATTTATGTTTTCCTGTTTATGTGTCGTGTGTTGTATTGAAATAAGTAAATACATTTTTTATTGTAAATAAGTATTGAGTTGTTTGTGATCATTCATCAATATTTTAACAGGAAATCCGGTTATGTCTCAAAATATATATATATGCCTCAAAATACCCTGATACAGTTTATACAGTGTAGTGTACAGTGTTGTGTAAGCTGTGTTTTACACGTGAAGTTGGAAAATATCAGGTCATTGTTTTTTATTATATTATGAATATTGAATATTGCTAATTAATATGAATATATATGAATATTATGAATATTGCTAATTAATATGAATATATATGAATATTATGAATACACAGAATGTTGCTATGATGAAGTTATTTGACTAGAAACATCATGGAGTTTCTGAAGGTTTGTTTGTTTGGTTTTATGATGAAATGAAACCAGATAAAGTTGTTTCCGGTTATTAAAACACGTTTGTTACGTATCGCCGGCTGGTTGGTGACGTCAGTCCGCACGGGATGTGATTGGCTGCTGACGGGTGACGTCGAGATCGAAACTTAGTGTGAAGAACGTGCAGAAAATGAAACTGAACTGCGATGTTATTAAAGCTGAACGCAACCGGTGACAGTTGCTTTAGTTCGTGTTCCGCACAGGATTCTGCTGGGTTTGGACTTTGCGATGGAGTCGCCGTCAGAAACGTACATTTCCAAACTGAATGAGTACAAGCAGAGGACAGGGTCCACGGTCCAGTACGAGGAGGGGTCCACCGAGGGCCCAAGCCACGATAAAACGTGAGTTTTGCGCGTGCACGCGATTGCACGACCCCACCAAACAATGCAAACCATCAAATGTGTTTTAAAGGCTCTTGTTGTGTGACGTGTCACTTATAAAGCCTCGTGATATCTCGCTTTGCGCTGTAAGGTTCACGTGTACGGCGGTGGTGAACGGCACGCGCTACCCCGACGCCACAGGCAAGAGCAAGAAAGAGGCAAAACACAACGCAGCCCGCAATGCCTACAGAGACATTATATCGACAAACACCGACACTGTAAGACATTATATACAGTTGTGTGGGTTACATTATATACAGTTGTGTGGGTTACATTATATATATACACAGCAACACGAGTCTTGCATTCTGCCCATAATACGTTTGTTACATGTATAGGCTCAATATTTAATATCTCTTACAGTTCAGCTGGCGGTAGTGGTTTCAGACATACAGACAGCTGAGCTCTTGTTGTGTCTTATGTGTCTGAATGCATGATGTTTTAAATAATGTTGTTTTGGATGAAAGTTGTCCTTAACACTGATCTGCATGTGTCTTCAGTCGCAGTCAATGTCCACTCTTCCAACAAGCACTTACAACAACATGAACACAGTGCGCATGAATTATATTTCCTGGCTCAACGAATATTCACAGAAGAACAGGTTGGGATTTAAGGTTCGTGAGTCAACTGTGATGGACACAGAAAGCACCATTCAGTGAGTATTAAACATTTAAAACATGCCTGATCTTTTCATTTGACGCCTGTGAAGAATAATTCATTTCTAGATATTTACATAAAAGCAGTTTTAGACAGAAGTAAGGATGGATCAATACTTTATTGATAACAGCAGACACTGCTGTACAGTGTACATCTGCTCTGTCTCCTCACCAGAAAAGTTCATAATAATGATTAAATAATGAATAATCATTTGAGCTGTGAGTCTAATGCAAACAATGTCTATCTGTAACTCCAGCTACTGTATGTTTGGAGACTGTAGATGATGCTGTGCTTGTAGTTTGTTCTTATCCACAAGTACCTGCATTTATATGTTTCAAACAGAGATGGCGATAGAGAGGCAACACTTACAGATTGCACAGGAAACGATTGCAGCATTTACAAGCCTGATGTGCTCAGTGATTTCTACACATCTAACCATCATTTCTCGTCTCCTCTCACGTGTGCAGATTGTGTGTGTATGTGTGTAAGTACGTTTGTGGGGCTACAGAATATCCTGAGGCGCGGGGCAAAACAAAGAAGGAGGCAAAAGAAGCTGCAGCTAAATGTGTATATGAGGAATTACAGCAAACACAAAACAGTGAGGTGAGATGTCACGCTTTTATTTCTAAATGCTTTAATAAATAGATTTTAAAAATCTAATATGTGGATTTAAATTTAAGGTCTCTGGTCAGATCTGCAATAATTCACAGAGGTCAGAGGCTGCGTCTCTCAGGTAAACGAATAACTGACTGACAGCAATCATTTTGTTGAAAGGTTTTAACGTTTTTTTGTTGTTGATGCTTCAGCGCTAACCTGGACCGTATGAGTATCACTGAAGATTCTAGAAGCTCCACACCTGACAGTAACTATATAGCACATCTGAATGAGTACTGCCAGAAAAACAAATACGTACTGGATTTCAAACTAGCGGGGAAAAGAGGCCCTCCTCACAACCCAGAGTAAGTTCTGATCGTCTCCGAGAAATTCTGCTCTTTTTTCAAAGCTTTAGATAATAACTGTCATCTGCATCTCCAGGTTTGTATATAGGGCTGTTGTAAATGGGAGGGAATTTTCTGAAGGACAAGGAAAGTGTTTGAAGGAGGCGAAGCAGAATGCAGCTCAAACCGCTTGGAGAGAAATCCAGCATCCATCGGACAGCAGCACACAGGCAGGAGAATTTAACTGTCTGAAACTCACGTGTGATTTCAGTTAGTGAAGCTCTTCCTCAAACGAACATGTTTTACATTCACAGAGCACTTCTTCAGAAGAGACTTCTTCACCCACCTCAGAGATGCGGTGAGTTTCACTGATCAACATAACTTTGTTTGTATATATATAATAACGGACCGTTAAATTTACTGTAACATTTACTGTAATGCATCTGGGATTCCCTTAAACCCACCACAAAGACCATCTGAAGCCTCCAGCTCCAGCGATTTCATCGTCTTTAAAAATCCATCATCACCCGGTTCTGCTATGGCCCTCAGTCCGGTACGTCCATCCTGTGTTTTTAATATTCAACATAAACAATTGAACATCAACGTGAAATACAATCTGTTACAGGCTTCAAGCCCAGCAGATGTGAAGCCAAAAGTGAGGTAAGTCATATTTTTAATTAAATAAAAACAAAATCTGTGTGTTTTTAAATCAACACATGAACTAAAATGTTTCATTTATTCTTTCAGATTAGCACCAAATTTTAGTCAAATTCTGAACGGCTCGCCCAAGATTAAAGGGGTATCGTAACATTATTTACTTGTAACAGTAATATATACATTTTACATATATACATATATATACAATATATACATACAAAATATTTTTTACAATATTGTTACATAATGTTGGCACAGGGTGATTCTAACGGGAATTTAAACAACCAGATAAAACCGATCAATCAAACGGCTAAATCTCGGTAAATACTGCTTAACCTCAATATTACATTTTCTATATACATATTAAAAACATTGTATTATTTATAATGTGGCTTTGTTTCAATCAGCCTTTGAGTATTCAGTGTTTTGTTTGTAGGTTTTTAGAAGACTTTAACTCGATCAATCGCATTGGAAAAGGTGGTTTTGGACGCGTCTTTAAGGCAAGACGAAAACTGGAGGACAAATACTATGCTGTAAAGATTGTGAAGAGTACAGAGTAAGTTCATTAGAACAAATCTGTGGCGTGTGTTGACAGCTGCAGTGTACCTGTTCTTAAAATTTCCAGTATTTCTCCTGGAATGTTCTACTCAGAACGTTTTGGCCAACATTCTGAGAACATTCTCTTCTCCACAGGAAAGCTCTCCGTGAGGTCACTGCTTTGGCGGATCTTCATCATCCCAACATTATCCGTTACTTCACCGCTTGGGAGGAGGAAACGTCATACAAGCTCGACTCCTCAGAGAGCAACAGCGCTTCAGAGTACCTCACAAACACTGACATCAGACGCAGGTGATTATGTTTAAAACAGAAACTCAAGGTGGACTCATTCACCGTCTGCTATCTGTTAGGTCCAGTTCTGGCCCAGAGATGAAGTTCCTGTACATTCAGATGGAGCTCTGTGAGGGAGACACTCTGCGCGTGTGGATTGATGAAAGAAACTCACGGAATCAAGAAGATACGGAGAGGAGACAAGATGCAGCTCATATCTGCAGACAGATCCTGCAGGCCGTGAAACACGTTCACTCTAAAGATCTGATCCACAGAGACCTGAAGGTCAGCATCAGCGCTCCAGTCCTTCTGTTAAAACTCATCTTCCTCGTATTCAAATCAGTTATGCTTCCTGTCAGACTGTGTTTGCGTACCTCCATGAATCCACGATTGTAACATGATCTTTGTTTTAGCCGGCAAATATAATGTTCGGCAGCGAGGGGGGAGTGAAGGTGGGAGATTTTGGTCTTGTGACTGCAGCAGAAAATGAGGATGACGAGCAGCTACTACAGAGAACCAGAAGAACAGGAACCCGTAATTACATGAGTCCAGAACAGGTGAGGGAACCAGTGCTGTTGATGTTCTGTGCAGGACTGAAAACTGTTCTTGTGTCTGTTTCTAAAGTTCTGTTCTACACTGAATGTTAGGTCACGCAGTGCTATGACAGAAAGGTGGATATTTTTGCTCTGGGTCTCATATACTTTGAACTTCTCTGGAAACTTATAACTTGGTCTGAAAAATGCAAGGTTTGTTTCTTTTTTGTTTTGCTTTTATTTGATAATTTTGTACTGCGCGTATTGTTAGAAATGTTGTTTTTTCTGACTTTCAGATTTGGGACGATATCAGAGATAGAAAATTCCCATTACAGTTCACTGAGAAATTTGCTTTTGAGGTAAATATAACGAGGATCTATTCATGTTACATATTTCCTGTGATAAAATGTTTCAGTAGTCTCAAAATTCAGGGACAGACTTGTCGAGACTTGTGTCACCATGACTTATAATCTATCATTTCATTGTTCTCATATTTGTCTCCTGACTGTCTCATGTTTGTCTCACGCTGGTGAAACAGCACAATCTCATAAACAAGATGCTGCATGACAATCCCAAACGCAGACCAGACGCCTCCAGGCTGATTGAAGAGCTGCGTTTGTCTCCTTCCAGCAGCTAGACGGCTGATACCAGACCATCATCTGCACACACTGAATGCAAGAGATCAGAAAGTTGAGATGTGCTGAACTTTATGCAGAAAAAGAACAGTAGGGCAAAGACATCTGTCAAAATCATCTGAGATTTTAGCAGGACTGGATTTTAAACATTTTGCATGATTTTGTTGTGACCGTGGGCAAATTAAAGCTGCGATCTGTAACTTTTCTATAGGTTAAAACCAACAAAGAAATACAGTAGAATTTAATCTAGAATTTTGTCATCCATTCATCGCTACAGATTGCAGCTTTAACAAGAATATTCAGCTGTTTTCATTCTTTGATTGTTTGCAAATTATGTTTTAACATTTTTACCTTTAATCACACATGTATATCAGAATCCGTTCAATCCGTGGATTTGTGTCCTGAAATACACTTTAAACTTTGTATCAAAAGCCATACAATACAAATACTGTACAAAACATACAAACATCTGGTCTATATATTTAAAAAAACTCCATCCTGTATAGATGAAATGTTGTCACCTCACACTGTTAACTTGTGGTTGTGATGTTTTATTAAGTGTTTATATTAGTTATCTTGTTAGGAATGAAATTCTGGGATATAACAATATAACACATCTGTTATGTTTTCTGTTGTGTCTCCATTAACCACTATTGTGGTGGTTAAATGCCGTAAACAAAATGTTCCCGTTTATCATGCATTATATTCTGTATTATATCATGATCATTTAAATCTGGTGTTTAATCATTTTCATCTCCTGTGTTGAGAATAAAATGAAAACTTCTGTTTGTGAGCTGACAGTGTAAATTCTTAAGCTGTGAAAATAAACTTCTGTAATAAACACAAGAAGTGCTCAGTTGTTTTATTTACTGGTGAACTAAAGTTAAGTTTCAATGTGTGCTTCTGATCCTCATGGTTGGATGGTTCAGATGGTTCAGATCAGATCTGGATTAATGGAAAGTTATACACCAATGCAACAGGATAAATAAAACATGAAATGACATGAAGTTTCTGGAATGAAAGACAGGACGTGTGACTGAAACCGAGCGGACGGCAGGAGGAGACAAACATCAGAACATCTCCAGAACTGGACCAGCTGACCAGAACAGAAACTTACAGAAACGAAACTGAAAGTCTGGAGGTTTGAATAGCGCGTTTGCTCGTAAGAGAGAAGACGGAAAAACTCTCATTTACAGCATGTCTGTGAACAGCGACGCTGAGATGGAGACGCGAGTCCTGCAATACGTGACGCGAAACGGCGGAAGCACCGCGGTGGCGGTCGCTAAAGCTCTCGGGGCGAATAAAAGCACCGTGAACAAACATTTATACAACTTACAGAAACGGAAACAGCTACAATCGACACCAGGAACTCCTCCAGTCTGGGATCTTAAGAAAGACACAGACGCCCCCAAACCGGCGCTGAGCTCCGGCACAGACGCCCACAAACCGGCGCTGAGCTCCGGCACAGACGCCCACAAACCGGCGCTGAGCTCCGGCACAGACGCCCACAAACCGGCGCTGAGCTCCGGCACAGACGACCACAAACCGGCGCTGAGCTCCGGCACAGACGCCCACAAACCGGTGCTGAGCTCCGGCACAGACGCTATAGAGAAGCACCTGCGTGAGATCTTAAGATCAGGAGGACAACGAGGTTTAAAGGCCCATGAAATCGCCAGAGAGGCGAAACTGCCCAAGAAAACGGTGCAGAAACATCTGTACAGTATGTACAGCAGAGGGGACGTGCAGAGAAGCGACTGCAGCACCTGGACCACCAATGATGGGAATAAAGACACGAGCGGTGACGGGGACAGGTGTGTTTCTGCTCATGCAAACGTGTATGGAATAAATACACACGTATTAACAGCCTGTTCTCATCCCTGTTTTTCAGGGAATTGTTTGAATCGTGTTCAGGGTGAGCATGAATTAATTCAACACCACTGGACTGAAAACACAGTGACCTGCACAGATGTTTACTGTGTGTTGATGGTTGTGTTGTGTGAAGGTTACCTCGACTTGATGTGATGGAGAAGCTGGGAGAAGGCGCTTATGGATGGGTTTTAAAAGTGAGACATAAGATTGAAAATCAGGTGTACGCTCTGAAGATAGTCAACAATACACAGTAAGTCTGTGCGTGAAATTAAGGGTTAAACTTTATAAAACTAAACTAAAATGAGTTATTGAGCTTGTGTTCAACACAACGGTAAGATGATCACAATGATTTATAATTTATGCTGTCTGATTTCAGAATAAATGTGTGTCTGTAAGCAGTAAGATCTGGTTACTGCATCACATGTCGGTTTGTAGTTTGTTCTTACAGTCGATTAGAGTTTCAGCTTGTCATCCATGTTAGTTTTCCATGTTAGTTCCTGCAATTATATGTTTTAAACAGAGATGGTGATAGAGAGACAAACTACAGACTGCAGCTTTAAATGCAGAGACCTGCAGTAACCCTAAGAAGATTTTGTGACTGTAAACATTGTCTCTTCTAACAGGAAGGCAGATTTGGAGGTAAAGGCACTGGCGCAATTGGATCACCCAAACATTGTACGTTACTTCACCTGCTATTTTTACAGGCCGAGTTCTGAGGCCTGGATTTCACGTCTCAAAGACTTGATCCAGTAAGCGAGTTAATAACACTTTTCATTTGAACAGTTTGTTGGCGGAGCGCTGACCAATCACGTTCATTGTATTTTCAGCCAATCAGCAGCCTCTGAACGACCCAGTTATGATGATGCCACATCAGGATTGGAGAGTGGAACAGAAGGGCATGTGTAGTCTTCTTCTCTGACTGTAGTTTTATCTGTGTGAACTGTTGTGTAGTGCTGGATTAATCTGTGTCTTACTCTCACAGATCAGAATTTGACACCAAACCACTGGAAAACCACAGTAATGACAGGTGGGGCCATTTAAAACTGTAAGCCTCTCTTTTTTGCATAAAATTGTGTATTTCACAGTATGTAAATATTGCATATGTATAGAATATGTGTAGAATGAGCATTAACTGCAGCTAAAAAAGCAGCCGAAAAGAGAAAAACTAAAAATTATCACAAAGCTAAAATGGTTTTGTTGGTGAAAGAAACATTGACATACATGAGAAAATGTCAGAAGACAAAATGAACAGATGAATGTAGGTCATACCTCATCTGTGATGTGTTTTCTCTCAGATTATATCTGTGCATTCAAATGGAGTTCTGTGAGGGTGGAACACTAACTTCCTGGATAAATGACAAAAATCGTGTGAAGAAACACAAAACCTTACCGGAAATGAACAAAATACTTTATGAAATTGTCAGTGGAGTGGAATATATTCATTCCAACAACTTTATCCACCGAGACTTAAAGGTACTTGATTATATTTGATGTAAAACTGTCATGTTTAATCATTAAGCATTTAAACAGAGAGTTTAGTCTGGTTTTATTTTAGCCTGATAACATACTGCTGGGTGCTGGAGGAAAAGTGAAAATTGGAGACTTTGGGCTGGTGGCTCCTCTGATGAATGCTAATGGAGGCGGTACATACAGAACCAAAGGAAGAGGAACACCGAGCTATATGAGTCCTGAACAGGTACTGTTTAAAGTCCAGCACTGTAGTAGCACAAAGATCACAGCAGCACGACCTGTAAAGATTTGAGGTGACATGTTTACTTTGTATTACCAACAAAAATATTTGGTGTTTTACTGTAGGAAAATCAGAAGAATTATGATGAGAAAACAGACATTTTTCCTCTTGGACTGATATGGTTTGAAATGCTTTGGAAATTTTCGACTGGCATGGAGCGAGCAAAGGTGAGCGTTTGTTCACAATCTGTGTTAAAGTTCACAGTAACATTTGTTGATTGTTGTAACTTTAAATTGCAGCTCTGGTCTGATTTAAGAAAACAAACATTTCCAGAGGGATTCTGTGACAAATATCCAACAGAAGTAAGAAACTTTAATTTTTCTTTACATAAATATTGACACGTCTACATTTCTGAGGCTTCAGTTTTAAAATGCTTCTGTTTCAGAGTAACTTCATCAGAAAGATGCTTTCAAACAAACCGGAGGAGAGACCGCAGGCCGCAGGGATGAAGGGACATCTGGACACGTTCTTCTCTATGCAGAGTGTATTCAGCCAGAAAACTATTTAGGATTTAAACTATTAAAGGTCTTAGTGTTTAAAGTGCATCTTGATTTTAAGTTTAATTATGTGTGAATGAACTAAAGATCTTTGATTGATTGATAAATATTGATATGAAATATGATTAGTATGTTGGGAAGTGGTTTTAAAATGTTTGTGAGAAATGGTTTATTCTTGATACTGGACCTTGTAACAATGCATTAAACATTGTATTTTTTAATAATAAATAAATAACAATTCTTGAGACATCAGCATTTGCAGAGGGGTAATAAACAGCTCTAGAGTACTGAACTCATTCGAGTCATTTAGCTACTGTAATAGTTCACAAACTAAATGTGGAAGAAAGGAAGGAGGGGTTTGTTTGGGAATGAAGTATTTCCACACAATTATAATGATCGTTTCGTCACTAGAGGTCGCATGTTTCCTACAATAATAAAAGGCGACGCACGATGACGTCATAACCCACTGACGCCAGAACTCAATAACAGAAGTTCTGCAGTAAAGGTAATAAATGTATTTTTACTTACCTGTGTGTTTCATTACAGCTTATTTTGAGCGTATATTTACATATAATATGTAACTTTATATGTCAGATGAATTTTATATGCCGACAGTTT
>JBAJNP010004360.1:0-33943 GCA_036877545.1 Yasuhikotakia modesta | reverse complement strand
GGTTGAGAACCAATCAAATGTTTGTTTATGTGTGAACACAAACCTCTGTGACTTCAAATGGAACCTCATCATAAGTTCTTGAATCGGTTGATGTCGCCCACCTAAATAAACAGGAACATGAAAACAGTAACTGAAAAGTAAACCAACATTGACAGGATGACTTAACTAAACTCGCCACTCCTCAATGTTTTCCATCTCACTCACAGGAAAGAGTGACGGGCGGCTGTGCGGATGTTAGCGATAGTTTCCACATCTACATAGTCATAATGCAGAGACTCCGGGTCGGCTGAAGATCCAGTTTCTGCCAACAGAACTCCCAGCCAGCGGCCCATCTCCCCTGAGGAGCTCGCCTAACACGCAAACACACACACAAACAGACACAAACTAACGAGTCAGAAATACAAACAGAATCAGAGGCAAAATAACGGAACATAAACACAAAAAAAATCTAAGAATTATTCTAAATTAATATTTTAAATGAAATATTTGTGAAAAACAAAGGTTACATTTTATTTTGGGGCTTTATAAAATCATTTACATGTAAAATGAAGGAAACTGGAATTTTGGGAGGAGCTGCAAAACTGCAATTTTTAATACAACCAAAGCCAGGGTTAAACCTGGGTTTCCTATTGGAGAACTATGGCTTAACATGTGTGCTAACCCGCTCACCATGGGCTCCAACATAAGCAACAACTTTAACATGGATATTGTCTCCCTAATATGGATAAGTGTTTCCCTAATGGTCCTCTCTGACTGTGATCGAATGCATTAGTATTTCTGTGAAAACTTAACATGAAACCTTCATTACCTCTAAGGCAGCCACCTCTGCACCTCCTCTCAGTATCCTCAGGGCAAAAGGGTGTTTGGGCCCCAGGCCTGGAACAACTTCACAGCCCTTTAGAGCCACAGTGGTGTGAGGAACTCGCTGTTCTCCTTTCTCATGGTAAAGACAAAGAGTTCCGGCCCGCACTTGACACCAGTGTTCCCTCCAGCACTGATTCAACAACACACTCACATAACCTGACACACACACACACACACACAATTATTACAGAACACCATCCTCTGTTCCATGGTGAAAAGATTTATTCTGCCTCACTGTCTGAGATCAAAGGCAAAGAAAGACAAGTTGAAATAACAGGTGGAGGGATTCTTTAGTATTGTATTATGAGAAATGAAACAGGAGATGAAACAAGGATCTCCTACCGCATCGAGGGTCCTGATGGAGGGAGGTGCGGGCGTCTCCTGGCAGTGGAGGCTTTTTTTTGGAGAAACTAATAATTCTTGTGATCTTTTTTCCTGCTGCTCCTGTGAGTTCTGACAGGGAACCTCGCTTGGGTTTACCTGTAAACACACATACAGTATCTGCTGCTTGAATTAATGTAAATTTATGTGGTCAGTCTACAGCAGTGAGGAAGCTGCAGTCATTCAAACAAAAACACTAAAGACTTTCACTGGCCAAACAATGATAAATATAAACAATCCACTTCCTGCTCAAAGACAGACAGACAGACAGACACAAACACTGCAAGTAATGTTCCTGCTCTGAATACTTTTGTTCAAATTACTAATCCACAAATATGAAGAACAGTGAGTCAAACTGGCCTAAGCAAACAGAACTAATTCAGGTGTAACCAGAGAGGAACACAGAGGCAAAACTGAGGATCTCACCATTTTCTCGGCTGTCACGTGTGCTTTCTCCACTTGGCATGCTGTCAGAATCTGAGGTTTGTTTCTCTGCAGACTGCCACTACAGGGAAAACAGCACAGCAAAGCCAAGCTAAATACATTTAAAATGCTTAAGCATGCATCCATAACTACAATGACCAAGACAACATGACGTTCTGATATTTTAAAAACTAGGACTACAATAAAAAACGAACAGCCCTATGACAGCCCTTAACAGATTATTTTGTGATAATGAGATTATTTTTCAAAACAAACTCCAGTTGCCACGAGACCTCGTAATAAAAATAAAATAATAAAAAATGATTATATTCCCAAAACATTCCTCAGGTTCTTCATGCACACACTTTATATGTCAACAGTGATGATGAGATGTGGGGCACGTGTGTGCTGGGATCCCACCTTATCCAGTTCAATCTTCCTGGGAACATTGGGAGATGATGGGCTATCCAACCCATTTCCCTGACCTGCACTGTCACGCACCACCTGCAATGACACAGAAACATCCACACATCAGCGGTTCCCTGTGTAAACATATTCCATCACAAAGGGGGTCCCTCATACAAAAACCTTTTCCTCTTGTGCAATATTTGTTCTGGCAGTCGGATGCAACCACAGTGTGTAGGTATAACAGATAACAAACTGTGCAGCATGAGCTGAAAGGTCTTGAGTAAGGGGTCTGTGTTTACTTGAAGCCATTTCTCTGCTTGCTCCTTGCTCTGCACGGCCAGCACCAATGTCTCTCCTCCAGGCAGAGAGAAGCGCAACTCGTGCTTTTTCCTCCGTCCATCTTTGGGTATGTAGATGACGGTGCACAGGCTGAGCGGTACGTCAGTGTAGGGCGACTGGTCTTTTGAGCTTTTGTAGCACTATAAATAAAATATAGTTACACAAAGTGAATCAGGGCCTCAGCTAACAGGCAACATCTTACAACATCTTATCAAAAAAGTTCTCAAACATTAGTAACTTAGAACCTATTAGGTTAGAAGCTTTTTAAATGTTATATCATCAGTATTTTTAAGTTGTTAGTGAAACGTTTTAAAAACATAACAGAATTAAAAAAAGAAAAATGTTTTTAAAACCAAGCAAAAATGTTCAAAGCAGGAGGTTAATTTAAATGTTTGGAAATGTCAGGGAAATGCTCTTACTACCTAAAATTGTTAGCTGAGGTTTTCTACATATGGATTATAATAATATGAATCAGATGCAAGGCTCACTTTAGAGCAGAGGTCTGGTTTAAATCCAGCCTAATTAGGCACATCACTAAATCAGCTAATATGGTATTTGAGACTACTAGTAACATCCATACAGATGTGCTGTGGTAGGCTGGACCTCCAAGAACAAGGATTGAAGACCTCACCTGTAGTCTGTTCTCACGGATGACGGTGAGCTGTTTGGCCCATTGGCCAAAACGTTTCTTTCTCAGCAGGAAGGCACAAATATGGCAGTCTCTCACTGGGGCCATGGAGTTCTCCTCTGAAGGCCACTGGTGTGTCAAACGCTGGCTTTTCTCCTCTTCCTCCTCATCATATGATTCATAAGAGCTGCTCAAGGCATCTGAGTCGTTATCTGCGTAGCGAGTGATGTCATACAACAAGCTCATTAGGAGATTACATCACTCACAGGACTAACAGGAAATGACATGCATTATTGGGTCACAGATCTTTGCTTACAGGAGTTTTTGGATCGGCCGTTTACGTGGGTGGTTGGGTAATTATTCTCTGCTTCTTCGTAATATCCATCTTCAATAGAGTTTGGAGGGCTGGAGCTGTCTGCAGAAATAACAGCAGTTTAGTGTCACATTAATTTTTTAAAATAAGGGTGTAGCAACAATTTTATGAATTACGTAAATGTGCAACTTTTGGATGTGTAATTTAATTCTGACCTTTAGCAAATTACGCATGACTACTGGATGTCACATAATATTATTGTATACGGCTTACAAACTGGTGAAGTGATTTAAATAGTATTTTAAATAGTATTTCTGTATTTTTTATGCCCATTTACAATAAAAGCACAAATACAATAAAAATATTTGTTACAATAAAATACACTAAAAATATTTGTTGTTTACGTTCTGCCAGCAAACAGAAAATGTTCTCAGAAGTTTTAGAACAAGTTCAAAATGTTCTTCCAGTAACTTAAGTAGAACATTTGAATGTTTTAAAATTCCTAAAACATAGTTATTCAAAAAGTATAATAATTAATGAAAATTAATTGAAATTAACAAACTCAAACTGTTGTTTTAGAATTGTTAGAAAATTACATACAGGAGTTAGCATTAGCAATAATATATTTCCAACCAATGATCATTCAGCAATGACACTCACTGCGGCTGGTGATGTATTCTGGCATCTTGCCAGGGCTGAGAGGTACAGCCTCTTCATAGTACTCCTCCGGAGGGGGGGTGTTGGGCAGTGGAGGAGGAGAGTCTGCCAAGCCCTGGTCAAAAAAAAAGTGGCACACAGCATGACTTTCTCCATCTGCCTGCCTCATCACATTATTTCACACTCAACATCTGCTTTTCAATGAGTCTTTACAATATCATAAAGTTATGTGGCCCTGTTCCCCCAATAACAAATGATATGTGACTGCTGCATCCAATCAAAACCCACACGCCGACACCCACACAATGATGGCTAAACAATACATCAGATACGTCCATCCAGTATATTGAGGTAATAATGGCACACAAACACACACACAATAAACAATCCTGACTGCTGGGCGAGGGCTCTCTCTTAATAATGCCTCATGGCTCTGTGGGGACCCTGATGATGATTGACTTCAAAATAACTGCCTGGCTCTGAATTCGCAATGCAGCTGGATAAAAGAATAAGAAGGTTTCATAGCAACATGATAAACCTTCCCACAATGCCTCACTGTCACAACAGCACAACCCTCATTGCACGCTGACCTCAAGGTTAATAATGCACTATATATTAGTATAAGACAGAAAGCTTTGAAGCAGAGCATTGTGGATAATCATCTGAGATAAGATTTCTTACCTGTTTAGAGGGAGTTTGGCTTGTGTGGTTTGTTTCTGGCTGTTTCTTTAAATCCTCTATTTCAACTTTCAAGTCTCCAAGGTCACAATCTGCAGAAAAGTATAAACATGAGCCTATTGCTCTGAAATAATGGAGAATGATGGGTGATGTGAGTATATTTAATAAATGCTCCACACTTACCAAACTTCTCAAAAAGAGACTCAACAAAGCTGGTTCCATTTCTGTACACCGAGGCATTCACATACTTAAAATCTTTCCAGTGATTGGGGGAGAGAGCATGGAAATGAGAAAACATACACAACTACAACAACTGGCAAAAGCTAAATTATTATTAAAAACTATTCTTTAAATTCAAAGTTAACAAACATTTTTGGAGTAACAGAAGTTTTAACATTAACATTCTAAGTTGTTAGTGGAACATTTAAAAACATTACAGAAATGTTTGAACAAATGTTTTTATAAACAAGCAATTAAGTTAATACAAGTTTCATAGAACATTCTTACAACCTAAAATTGTTAGCTGGGAAATAGATGTTTATGTTTTTTGGATCTTTTTTTTTCTTAATTATTATCCACCACATTTTTTATTGATTCTAAGAATTATATTGGTCAGCCAGGGCAAATCTGTCTGGTAATTTGGCTGATAAAAACTTTAATATAACTTTAGTATAACAGTGATGTTTACCTGATGGCTGTAGTCGTTTTAGCAGGTTCCTCACGGCCATCTTCTTTTCTTCTGTAGCAGAGCTCAGGGTCTCGTGGTCCAACAGCTTCAAAAGCACATTCAACTCCGTCACCAAGAGCTCCATCTCTGAAGGTCAACACTCAGGGTTAGTGGTCGATACAGACCAGACTACACAACTGTCAGTGTTTGTCAAGTGTCACTGGAGAGCCTTAAGATCACCTCCTTATCATCAATCATCCTTTTAGTCTCTCAAAAGCTGGAAAAAAGTTGGAATCAGTGAATCAAAAAGATCTTGATGCATGGTTCCTTGTAACATCATATTCCACAGGGTGTCTTCAGAATGGACAGACCTCTGTGTGATATACAATATGAGCTATGGGCAGGGGGATGACGACAGGTCACCGGGATTATAAACTGGAACAGGTTTGGAACTCAGAACTTCACGTTGAGGGTCTTGAGTTACTTTCCATGCCTCTGTGGGATGAAAACTGTCCTGCTAGGGAAAATGAAACCCCCGCCTAAAGACAAAGACGTAACCTCTGATCTTTGGCTAGCTTCCAATCAAACCTATCAAGCTCATGGAGAGCGTCAAGAGAAGGTCCAACCCCAATAAATATGAATGTCCAAGCCTGACATCCAAACACCTTCTCATTGCTAAGACAAGTTAACACTCTTCTGAGCACAGGTCTCCTCAGCTAACAGGGAATGTTCTTAAAACATTGGCTAACAGTCTCTTAAAGTTCTTTTAAGGTTATTAAAAAGCATTTGTTAAAAGTAATATTTGTAGGTGTTTTTGTTATATTATCATATATACATCATATAACGTACCATGTCAAAAACATTGTTTTCAGATTGTGGAACATATTAAAAATGTATTCTTTTTTAATTTATAATTTTAAATAATGTTTCTATAACATCTAAAAAATTGTTTTAAACATTCCTTGAACTTTTGTTAAAAAGTTAATGTTAAAAATGTTAGGGAAATGTTCGTACAACCTAAAATAGGATTAATCTCAACAGATGTTGCCGCCCACAATGCACAGTTTCCCCTCCAGCCTGTTACTAATGACCCAGCACTACTAACACTGAGTCCATAAGTATAGTATAACGCACTTTCAGTAAATGAATAGAAACATGTGACCACAGATCCTTTGCTGCAAGTATGTTTAAGCAATAAGTAAAAGCTAAAGGGGATTCGTCAGCAGGACTGGGTGCAACAGGGCAGATTTCTGCTGATATGGAAGGTTTAAGACACGTAAACACCTCCTGTCCCAACAGAAATGAGCTCATGATCAGCACCACAGCTGATCACAGTGATCCTGAGCAGAAGGCTGAGTGGAAAGAGAGGGAGCGATACAGAGAGAGAGAATAAGTGTGAAAAGGGCTGGACTTCCACGTCCATCACACAGCTGGACAATCTGGCTTGGACAGAGGGTGATCTGAGCCAAAGTAACCGCCTCAGGGCCTGTGGGTTTACTGATATTAACAGGTGTGGTGGGTCAAGATGCTGCTCAACCTCATTGGTTGGTCAGATTACTACTGTAATAAGGTATTAAATTAAACTAAAGCTGGTGACTAGCTACCCTCTTCACACTTTCAGGATGTAAGTATATTTTGCTGAAGTTTCCATAACATGAATTCACATAAACACACACACACACACACACACACACACACACACTGCAAGTTTGTTTTTGCTAACTCTGAGAGGACCTTTAGACAATATTAGCCTTACAACCTTCCCTGTTAGCTAGGTAACCAAACTTGACAGAACTAATGAGTTAAAGTCTTGGGTGGGGGAGGGGATTAAAATGCCAAAGTATTGCAATATTTACCTCAAGTTACTGTATCAACATTCTCATGCCAAGAATTTAATATTTTTAATAAAATCTATTACATTAATACTTTTTGGGAAAAGGGGAATCATCGTGAATCAGTTTGTGAGAAGTTGTAGCAACATCTACACAGCTTGAGAAGATACCAGAATGTTTCCCCTGCACACCTCTCCCTATTTCTCCGTTCTTCCCTCAGTTACACATAAACGGCCACCGCCCTCTTTCACATCCCTTGTGAAAACCTAACGAACGATGTGATTCCAGTCAGAACGTACTGTGGTCCAGAACATGTCAAAATGAGTCAGCTTCTCATCTCTCCACGGGGAAGGTGAGGAGTTTAAATGCAACACAGAAACACCAACACAGGAACACACACAAACACCAAACATTCTCATATCAATACTCAAAAATTATTCACCTCATCCAAATTTTGGTACGGGGGGAATTTTTGTATTGCTGCTCTAACAAACAAAACAGGCACACATTGTTTTCTTTAAACTGAAACGGTTGCAAAATTCTATTAATGACTAATTTGTTGCAAAAGATTTTTGTTGCAAAACATGGCACACTGAATGTGTCTCGTACAGGCACTCCTACCAGTGTGAGTCTATTAGAGTGTCTTAGGATCTCCATTCAGACTTGTTGACACAAGGCCCCTGTCATCACAAAAAGTCTGAGTGTTGCCCTCAATATGACCTCCTCCAGGAGATACGGCCCAGCAGCAAATCAAAGTGGCACAATGTTTGAGAGTGCCCTAAATGTGCCGCATGCGTCTGCTGGCAGTTTATTTAAAGTGTGGATAAGGAACCAGTCTGAACCCACAATGCAACGCTCTATCAGTGAGCTATAGGGACACTAACATTATTGCTTGGCAATAGAAACACTATTCAAACATTTTTTAATTCTGTGATGTTTTTAAATGTTTAAAATGTTCCGCTAACAACTTAGATGACGTTTTTGATAATGATAAAAAAGTTACTATTAACTGTTACTTACTGCAAGAACATTTTTGATAACTTTAAGAGAACTCTGAAAGAACATTAGCCAGCATTCT
The DNA here is from genome assembly GCA_036877545.1 of Yasuhikotakia modesta. Taxonomy (NCBI): domain Eukaryota; kingdom Metazoa; phylum Chordata; class Actinopteri; order Cypriniformes; family Botiidae; genus Yasuhikotakia; species Yasuhikotakia modesta. The sequence continues at coordinate 25,675 of JBAJNP010004360.1, read as the reverse complement.
GAGAACATGTCCTGTTAAAATGTGATAGCTATGCATAGTTTTTGTGTAAAGTCTTCATACTAGGCACTATTAAGAAGCAGGAAATGAAACTGGAACAGTGATGTTATTTTATAATGGAGTAAAACAACAGTGAAACATCAACAAATAACCCAAAAAAACATGTTAAGTAACATTTAGGTGTTTGGTAGCATTTTGTGGTTTAATGGTTTAAGCTGTTTAGTGCTGGTCTATCAGGTAAACCAACTGTAGTTTACCTGATTTTACCTAAAAATCCTTTTAGAAAACTGGTCCATCAGATTGGTTAATCTAGTTAAAACTGGTTAACCTTGTTACAAAGCCTGGTGTGGACACTAACAAATGGAAAATCAAGCATACTTTAATTGTGCTAACACTCCTTTAAATGACATACAAAAACATACAATATCGCCATACACATTTTTATAGTTTATAGTTTATAGTTTTTATATTTTTATAGTTATTACTGAAACATGTATCATACAACAGGCAAGCTTTTATTTTTCTTATCCTATAAATATCACAAGAGTCAGGTAAAGTTATTAATAACATTTAAAGATCCAAATGACCAGAAAGACTTCTTGGCCAGCTTAACCTAACATCAGCACAGTGAAGCATACATGATTCCTACAGAGATACACCCTTACAGGAGATCAAACATGTTTGTGCTCCTCTTTATCTTCAGCTGCACCTGTGGAGGGTCACATCCAAAGCCAAGCACAACACGAGGCTACGTGCCCATTCCCTTCTAGAGAGCCACACATGTGGTCTTCTCTGATAATACCACATCAAAACAGCTTCGTGGGAACAGAGAAATAGACACCATCGCTCAACAAATCAAGTTAACCTGAAGGTTCTCCTCATCTTAGAGCTATTAGCTGGTTTTTGTAGCTCAACCCAGTGTAAGATCTTGTGTTTTCATCTGTCTGTGTGATCTTTCAGGCCAATCTGAGTTGATTATCTTTTTTTTTTTCTCGCTGACTTGAACGAACTGCACCGATGGTCACATTGGTTTAACATAATCTAGAAGACACGTTTTGAAATTTAAAGCTGGCATTGAAAGCTGTTTTAAGAGGACAATGAGGCGGTTTCACAGAAGAGCACAAGCGCTTTAGCACTTAGCACCTCACAGAGAGCTGCAAAGAGAGAAAACATTCCTCACCTCATTAAAAGAGCAGCCAAACAGCTTTACCCTGCCTACCAGAGATAGCGACATACAACCACAGCGCTTCCAGCACAAGACTTCACGAGAAATCCTTGTTTTTACAAGTGCATTCTGCCAAACACATCACGTGTAAAAACTTGCATGGGTTCAACTTTATGTGTGTGGTGCTATAAACAAATTTGACAGACACTGTGGTACACAACTGCAATAGCAAAAACTAAGAACAAAAATCGTGTTTACAGTATGGCTAAATACAGCAATGGCTGCAACTGGGTTTACTGAAGAGCAAACATTTGCAACAAACAACAGTTCAACTAATTAATTTCTAATAAAGTTTCTAATAAAGTAGCCAGTATGGAAATCATTCAGATAAATGCATGAACTTCCCAGTAACACGATTACCTAGAAAGATCCCAATAGAGAGGAAAAACAGGGGCAGAGTAACAAAACACCTACCAGAAACAGCTGCTGAGGAGGCAGCCAGGCCCACCATCTCCTGTCCTGAGACAACTTAATGTATAGAGTCACACAATTGTTCCTGGAAGACAACCTGAACACAGAGCTGCTAACCAACTATCCAGAGACAAAGGCTCACCACACACTGCCAGAATCAGCTGATGAACTAACAGGGGAATTCATCCTCCCTTTCTGGTTTGTTGGTGTGTCTGCAGGGGTGGGGTGCTCAGTGATGGTTGTGTGTGTGGGGTGAGGGGAGGCACCCAGTTCTGGTCTAATCCCAGGGCATTCTAGCACCTGGGACAGACGCTGGGTAAATACACACATCTCTCCTCCCACAGAGGGAAGAGTGGGAAGAACAACAGCCCTCACCAGCTTTGAGTGGGATTCAATTTAAAGGGATAGTTCACTCAAACATTTCATAATTTCATCATTGGCGTCTTGGGAAATCAGAGCACAGTTTATGACTTACGATCATTAAATGACACAAACTGATTTGCATCTGTTGATCTGCACCGTCATAAGCCACAAGCTGCTTGTCCCTTGAAACAGACCATATTGTAGTTATATCTGCCCCACATCAGGTTACAGTGCTCTTACAGATTGTTTAACTACAAGAGAGCCATTCTGCTGGTGCGCTCAAGTGAACAGAGGTGGGAGTTTTGTTCTCTTCATTGTATTCACCCATGCGGACAGGAGTCGAGTGCTGGCAAGCGCTGACAGATATTGGCATGTCTACACTGACAATTCTCAAAGCCACAAGCGAAACCTAAGACCACTCCGCATGATGTAACACGCTGAACTTCTCAAAACCCACTCACACTCGCGCACAACTATCCCATCAAACACACTTTTAGATAAGCGGTTGGTCTATCTTCAGGTGATATCAGAAGTTTTACCTTCCTTGTTGCTGAAACACTTTCCTGTCTGTCTCATGACTGGCTCCTCCTGGGGGCTTGTTCTGTCATGTTTAGGAGACATTTGTTTGTGTGGTTAAACTCTTCAGGCCTGTTGCTAGACAGCCTTTCACTGGAGATAAGAGATGTTTAAGAAAGACATCATTTAATAAAAAACCTAGAAACATTTATACGGTAAGCTTTAATATTACTATTTGAACAAATTGTAATTTTGAATCCCAAACGTAGTTTGTATGATAAATTGATGGTATCTAAACCATGTCGCTTACTGAGATGAGTTGCCTGTCACAAAACAAAGTTAGTAAACATAAATATAGTCACTAGAACCACATAGTAACCTGAGTGTGAGGAATAAGTGTGTGTATTCAAGCTAATAAGCAACACCCTAACAACCCACCAAAACCCTATAGCAACTACATGCTAAAACATTTAAAACACCTTAGCAAAGTCATGGCGACAACTTTTGCATAGGTAAACACCCCTCACATTTTGTTTAAAAAAATGTACTAATTCTAAGTCTAATTGTGTTAAGTAATATGAGTTGAGTCATTATGGGCCATGATATACATATTCTCTAGTTCAGTTGGCGAGCCATTGTGTCACTTCTCAGTTGTAAACATATCAATCTTTCACGTCAGACTAGATGAGGTCATTGCTCAGACTTAGTGACAAAGTACTGAGTCTGACAGAACTCCACAGATGCTTGTCTGACCAAATCACAAGAGACAATACAGTAATGCAATACTCTGAACTCTCCAGAGATATACATAAAGACACACACACTGACTGTAATACTGAAAACAACTGAGGTAAATATATGAGCCAACACACACAGTACATGCAGGAACACAACAAGAGAACTGCAAAAAACCAACAGCTGCAGATCATCCATAATACATTAAACAAGATGGATTGAGAAGGGCATTATGGGTGGGGCTCAGATTGTATCCCAGAATCTCCCACCACATTTATTTACCTCACATCAGTACTGAAAAAAAATTCTCCCAAAGTCAACATCAGGGAAGACCCCACCAACATTAAACACCTGTCGTCAAATATGGACTTCCTGTGGAGCAACAGATGTTGGAGCTACATCAGGATGTTGGCTTTGCATCACTGATCTGACAGTCATCTGTGCACGATGGACATAACAAGTGAGTCAAAAAAAGATGCTATGTGGATATGAAGTTTAAATCTAAACCACATCTATCTGTTGTTACGTTGTTCATAACATAACAATGCAAAACATCACCTAGTTCGTCACCGACACGTGAAGAACATCAGAAACATCTCTCTGAGTCAGAAACATTACTCCAAGGTAAGCAGTTAAGAATCTTATCTTTATCTGACTGGAATGATACAAACAACAGGGTGTCTGGATGGAGTGACGGTTCCTGTAAGTTGCTTGGTGAGGAACTCAAAACGGCAAACAATTTTAGGTTGTAAGAATGTTTCTGTAACATTTTTGTTTGTAACAAAAATGTTAAAGTACCAATGTTAAAACTGTTAAACTTAAACAATGCACTACCAACTTGAAATATAACATTAAAAAATTGAATTTTTTTATAATGTTGAGAGAACTTTAAAACATTATCCTACGTTCTGAGAATATTCCCTGTTAGCTGGGAACAAAGCACTTTACTACTAAGTACATTTGGCCATGTAAATCTCTCAGAATTCCAGGCATACTCGGATCATCAGCGTCCGAAACTCCACAGGGAAGTGAGCGAGTTCATGCACACGTTCAGTGATGATGTCACACTAGAATTCCTGCACTGAGAGATAACAAACACGAAAGCTCATTTGTTTGGACACCTTGCAGTATTGATGTTTGCGCGAGAGGCCTCTAGTCTGATGGGACTTCATGGTGGGAAGCACATATTTGGGTGTGTTCCACAAATGATGGGGCCTGCTGACAACAGTTAGAGTTGCATATATATCTGTCAACATATACTGAAGTATATCCACATATGCAGCTGAAAAAAACTTATCATTGGATCCAGAACACAACACACCCATAAGGGTCAGAGTTCTACTGAGGCCTTTAAGGGTCAGAGAATAAAAGATGATTTCAATTAAAACATAGACTGGCCTAAATCTGCATGGAACATAACATGACATTGAATCACAAGGCAAAACAATATTTTTCTTATCTCTATTTGCTATGTACTAATTTCTGTTGGTACAAATGCACAAATACAGACACACACTGAGGAGTGTTAGCAGGTGAACATGTGGAAAAGCTTAGCCTATAATTCTCTTTCTGAGATCTGAGTCATATACAGTATTGGAGCCTCTGCGCATTTGTGTGGAAAAAGGGAAATTACATGTCACTCCTGCTGCTTTATGACAGACGAGAACATGCTTTAGGTTATCATAAAATGAAGCGCGCACACACACACACACACACACACACACACACACACAGTTCCTTTACAGGAACAAACACAGCATCTATCTTCTATTCATAATCTCTTGCTTTTAAAGACTTCAGCAAGCTGGAACATTAACACATGATCCCTTCTGTTTGGGTTTATAGACCAGCTGTGTCAAAACACAATTATATATATTTGAGATATCAGCCCTTCGCTACCAGTTCAAACGTAGATAAACAGCTTGAAGAAAAACAACGGAGCATGCTTCAGGGCTCACTCATTAACAAAGCTAAATAAATACTGAACTCAAAACACTACAGGCCATCTTTAAAGCTGCAGGGCTTTGTGGGAGGAGCCAGTGTGGTTAATGACCCCTGCAGCAGTGATGAGGCCGGGCTGCTGGCTGGGGGAAGCAGGGGGGCGTCGGCCATTAGGACAGGGCCTGTTTCAGGTCACAGTGCTCCGTGGATCTACACACAGAGACAGACTTATTGGCCCCCAAACTCCCACTCACCTGTTTAAGCATTAACTTGCTTTGAAGGCAACATTCTGACTCAGTAGGGAGCAGGAAGCGTTTAATATTGACACTCCCCTCTGCTACTTTTTCTAAACATTGTGGCCTGGGGGTCTTCATTGCCGGGACCATGTTGTACTGTATGTTTTGAACTGTACAAGCTTAAGAGGCACCCAGTTTGTTCTTGCTTCTGTGTTATATTCCATTGTTTGCTTTATAAATCTCTCTACCCAGTGTACACAGAAGATTTATAAAAACTAAACATGCAAAATTGGTCCTTCAGAACATCAAAACATTAACTTTTGACTAAACACAAACATATTACGGCCTATTTAGCATTTAGCAATATTGCCCACCCTGATAAATGACATTATATGAAGGCTATCAATTTGCACATAGATTTCTTAAAGGTACAGAGGCAAAATAACCCGTGTTATTTTGAGAAGAGAAGTGATTCATTTTGATACAATACCATCACTGAATCAGTTCCACAGAAAGACCTAATAGCATCTACTGCACAGTCCCAACATCGTACAGCTCATGAATTATGCAAACTGGAATTTGCATATTTTGAATATTCAATAAATAATTAACAGATTAATCAATTACCAAACTTCTTGCTGTCTCCTTCTATTATGATCTGTGCCTCTGTTTAACATCAGCCACAGAACGAGAGTAAAAAAGCGGGAAATCCCCCAACGGCCCATCTAGGGTTATTTGATCCGTTCTGAGCCTGGCACAGACAGTGAGAATCAGGGTAAATAGGTCACGCAGGTGCAGGAACTCACAGCAGTACAGTAAAGCACACTGTCCCGGGGGCAGTTGGGTGAGCCGCAGGGGTCAGACACAAAGACGGGGGCATGAATCTGGAAATGAACTGCACGGATATTAATACAGCCAGCTCAGTGCTACGGCCCGGACACCAACCCCCTGCTAATGTGGCACGAAGAGGGTGAGTCAGCCTGTCTCTGACACAAAGAATGCCTTCATTTCTGCCAGCCTAATTCATATTGCCTATCACCCAAAAACCCCCATGATTTCACTGTGCAGCTATGTCTTCCCTCAGCTCTCTTTTTTTCCACGGTAAAGCGCTGCTGTGTTTCAATGACACCATTAAGGCTGTGCAGACTCTGCGCTATTGTGGCGCTAAAAGACTGGATGCTTTGTCTGGGAATATTCATAGAAAGAATATTAACTGGAGTGTGTGTGTGCCTGACTGTGCCAGAGAAAAGGGACTTTCAAGAGTTAATGTCCTGACCTCTGACCTCTGCCTAACCGTTAACAGGCACACACAGAGACGGTTTGGGCTGCAGCACTTACACATGAATATAATACATGAAATATTACGATTTTTGTCTTTTTCCAGTAAAAATATAAAACATCCTAAATACATTTACATGTAAAGTAAAATTCTCATAATTATACTAATTATACTTGAATCTTTAAGGTTTAACACATTTCTCCTACTCCACTGGCAACATTTTTCTTGCTAATTTTGCTTCCCAAATTTACTAAATTTGCTTTTTCATTGTTTCGAGATATTTTTACTGGAAATCTAAATGAAAATGCTGATGAAGAAAATGATTTGCAGGTCATATGAATTCGTAATGTGCAAGTCAGCAAGATTCAGCCTCAGATACACCAATCAGGTTCTGTATGTCTGCTCTGTTTAACTTTGTTTTGAACAGTCATTCTCTCTGAACTAGAGAGATAAATCACGCTTGTCACGCCAACATTTGCACCTGTATGATGATGTGCAAAGCATAGCAATTACAGTATGGGCAGAGAATTCAAAGTGAACAGCCAGCTTTCCCTATTGACACTATTATAGCATATATACTATAGAACACACATTAAAGACCACCTGAAGCAGCCTGGAACTATGGTTGCTAAAGGGCACAAAACGTTTTTGGATCAAGCCCAGCTCTTTAACCAATATGCCGCAACATTCAAGAAATTGTCACACCAGCTCTCACCCAGCTAATCATTTTAAGTCGCAAGAATGTTTATCTAAAGTTTCTAACAAACTATAACTCAAAATTTCAGTTTTTTGACGTTGTATTAACATTATTTCTTGGTTGTAAAAATGTATTAAATCGTTTTTAATTCTGTGATGCTTTTACAAAATTTGATATACAGTATATGATATATAATGATATCAATTAACTTAGCCAACATTCTGAGAAAATTTCCCATTAGCTGCATACAGTAACTACCAGATGTTGCTCGTCATCATGTGTTGGGCAGAACTTCCATGGGTATCACCGTGGAAACCTCAGAACACCACAACTTCACCATGGAAATCGGTGAGCTCAACTTCCACTATAACTCACTGGTGCCTTGTTAAAGTGTTTAAACACTGTCACAGACCTTGTTAAATGCTTCTGTTATCATGCATGAGGGTCTGGAGGGTGTGTATTGTCTAGCTGGTTGAGTTGTAATTGGCAAGAAGTGCAGATGAGGTTTGAATGGGTGGTCTGAGATGTAAAATGGCCAGAGCAAACAAAGATGTTTCTAAGCCAAGTCAGTTCTGCAATCACAAAACCATGCATACCATGAGTGGCATTTCCTTTTTAGATATCAGGTTAAAGCCGGCAGATGACAAGACTGTTATTGCACAATATTGTGTTTTATCCATGTGGCACCACAAAAGTGGAATTCCTATAAGTCTGAGGGAACTAGCTGTGCAGACTTGCAACCATGACATACAACAATCAAGGCTGGACCAGGCATGTCTACTGTGCAACACTGTTGCTATTTATTAAGCTGATCTCAAAGGCTTTAAATACAAGTATGAAGACCAGTAGTGTGAATTCATGTTTATTAAAGGCTTTGCAGAACAAGTGATCTTTGTTCTTGACACTCCTAAGATCTTCCACATGGCTACAGTCAATGGGAACTAATCATAATTTATTGCAGTCTCAAATAAAGAGACAATCCCACATACTAAATGTGTCAATGGGGAGAGGTATAGTCCCCTTCACGCCTACCTGCATCTTTGGCTTAATTCTCTGTGTTGTGAGCTGTGTTCCAAAACCTAGTGAGGTTTCTAAGGAGGCAGCATGCTATAACCTTCACAGAACATCATAAGCGGCTAGTTTGTAACACTTTACATAGGCAACACCTTCATATACAAATGTCACACAAACAAAAATTTTCAATTTAGGCCCTAAATTTCATTTAGCAATATTAATTTTTGTAATGCATTACAGATTTTAATTTTCAAGCCTTGTCCATCAGCATGCATTTATTTTTGCAATGTATTCTGGGATTGCGCTCTCAGTTATGAATACGTATGACGCCTCTATAGGGAGTTCATTAGGTTTTGGAACGGAGCAAATACTCCCCTTCCATTAATGATTCACACTGGAGCAGATGACTTAACCGGTCAAACATGCTCCCGATCTAATAAGTAAACTAAACTGACCAGATCGCCATTACCATACAATATGCAAACTGGAAACTTTCAAAAACTGCTAGAGACATCAAATGGCAAACTTAATATGCAGAAGGACAGGGTAAAAATAGATACAGAAAACAGCATGCTTTCTCTGAAGGGGATGTCTGCTGTTTGACTTTATTTCTCCAGCCCATGTGTTTGTGTAAACAAAATTACATTCTAAGCGAGACACAGAGAATCTACTGGGCCATTCTCCAGACAGTGAGAGGAAGTGTTTGCTACAACTTGTGAACTGGATGGCATAATCTTTGCTTTCTGCAAACAGATAAAACAGGTAGTTCTAAAACACACCTGTGGAAACCTAATGAAGGGATGTCAAAACTAAACAATGTTTGTTTAAGTAAACAACTCAGGAGAAAGTTGAAAAGACTCACCATACATTGTTTGATGTACACTGATCTCCGCTCTATAATTACATGCATATGTCAACCCGGTAGTTATGTCTGTTTTGTTGTATAAAGTGTGTAAAGTTTTATGATTCCATACACACCTCCAGATGGCTAAGGAATTGTGTCATGGGGGTAAATTAAATAAGCATTTCCTCTATATAAAAAGAAAATGTGCATGTTAATAACATAACCAAAAGCAATCAAAAATAAGGCAGATATAAATATTTACACTAACTATAATGTGACAGCCATTTAAAACCAGAGTAACAGCCGTGGCTCCAGATTTCTTAACTCTTCCACCTTTCAAAGCAACAGTTAATAATGTCTTTGCAATGAAACGCTTTACCTTTTTTGGAATCATTAACTTTGGGTTTAGATTAGGCACACCAGCAGAGCCACTAATCTTTCCTTTTATCTTTGATCTGTTGTGTAAACTCTGCCTTTTATTGGTGGTTGACTGGGGTTTTAACTCTGGTGGGAGACAAGCTGGAGGGAGGAACTGTAAAACAACATACCGCAATCTGTGTCTTTGGGTCAGCGCATGACCAGAACCAGAAGATGTTCTGCGAGAGGAGACAGTGACTATCCAAACTAGTAGTACTTTCACCAGATCACAAAAGTACTGTAACTGCACAGTGGGGTTCTTGTTAGAACTCAGTTCCTTATAAAGACAGACTTCACGTATTATAAACAAAGAGACAGACAGACAGAAAGGTCCAAGAGAACCACGTTGGACGTCTCTGAATCACTGTGCCACCCACAGCAGACCCATTTCCCAGGTTGATAAAGTTTCTGCTAAACCTTTGATGGTTTGTGTGAAATAGATCAACATGGAAACAGTAAATCCCGAAGGAACATGGTGATGAGAAACAGAGCAGCTGTTTCAGGTCAGGGTTTGATCATGTAGAGTAGGTTTCTCTGGGTGAAAGATAAAGCACAGCAGAGAGAAGCTCAACAGGAGCTGGTGTAGAAAGAGGAAAGAGTTTGGTCTTGTAAAAAAGTTAATAAAACAATGTTACCTGTACGTGCTCTGCGTGCAACGACAGCGACGCCAATGCAACGTAAACACATGGATATCAAATAGTATGTATACATATGTACTGAGGTAACACTTGATAACTACGTCAATTACATGATATTAGTGGCATAGCTGAGGAGCACAAACGCGAGGAGACATTTCTAACACGACAAATAGTTTTTGCATTATTTATTTGCAATATTTTACTCACGTTTGCTGCTTATTTCCATATCAGAAGAATCAAGCAAAAGCCCCCGGAACAGCGTTGGCTCATTGCACCCCTGTCACCGGTGTAAGTGACAGACACTCACCGCATTGAAAGATTCTCAATGAAGTTACACAAACTTCTCTTCAATTACCTCCTGGGTCCTAGTGCTGCCCCGACCGGTTTTAATGTCCCACACACTCACTGCCACACCACAGCTTTACACAAGAAAACAACCTTTTATTGCAATATAAGATGTACAGTCATAAATAAAGTTAGCAAGGTAGGAGTAGTGATTAAAAAAGAGAATCAAAAATATGATTATACTCTAACTCTCTTCCTTCACTAAGAAATTAATAGAACACTTTGTAATCTATAGGGCAAACAGGTTGTAAACACTACACACAAGGCAGAAAACATGATGGTTTACCTGTTTGTCAGTGAGGTACAAAACTACAGTAATCTGTCAGTATACCATGGAATGAATTAACCCACAGTTACTGTTCTAATGAAGGTTACAGTTTGTTAATGGTCACCTGCTGTAATGGTCTAACGTTTAATTTCATTCATGATTATGAATATCCCTGTCATTACCATACAATCCATATTTACTCTCACTGCATCAATGTTATCAAATCCTGTAATGTAACCCAGAAATCACTGTGTGATGAACCAAAACTAATAAAAACTCTTATTTAAAATAACACAGGATTAATCCACCCTAACAGAACTGATGAAAGTTAACTGCCCTAGCCTAACAAATAGATCTTTTTCCAAGAGTATAACATTTGGAGAACAAAAAGCATTGCACCATTTTTTTGTCTTAGTATCTGTTTTGCTTGTATCATCTGTATCAAACATACATAAGCCAAAATTATGTATTTCTACATCACAATATTCAACCTATGTTTCAGCATACTTCATCTAATATTCCTAAAGTCTTTTGTTGTGAGGAAAGTGTACATTCAGTATTACTTACTTCTCGAAAATGACCTGAACGGAAAACAGCGCCGATCGGTGCTTATATTCATCTGCTAACTTTACAAATAACAGTCAGACTTTGGTATTCACTGTCGAGCAAATCATCACTTAAATTATGATTTGACCCCATCCAAGCTTATGTGGTTCTTATATAATAGTGAAATGAAAGGACTAAAAATGTTGTGTAACATTTTAAATTAAAAATTACATCATAATTTACTTGTTTAATTGTGAACGCAAGAATAGCAGACAGTCCATCCACTCTCATAATAAAACTATATAATCGTAATAATTTTATATACATTCTGTTCACTCCTTTGCTGGTGCATAAATTAACAGACAAAATAAGGCATAATTCAATTTCCTTCTAGTTCCTGATTCCTTATTTTTGTAATTCCAAACGAATGTGTCTGAAAATATGAAATGTGTTTAGAAACCACTGTACTCAAGTAAAAACAATGATCCCTCAACTCCTGTTTGTTTTTCCTTCTTCATAAGTTATTTAAGTTGGTCTGTTCATTTAAATGCTTTGTCACATGAGACAGTTGCACAAATTGGAGATGCAGTCCAGGCATGACTGTATGTCTCAAACACAGGATGTGTTTGTTTAGTTAGACTGGAACAGGTATTCAGGTCTCTGTGTGTGGGACAGGAACGCTAAAACAGTCTGGCTTGTTTCTTCATCTCGTTTCTCTTCCACAGTGCCAGTCGGTCAAACTCATCCACTGTCATTCCAAACACCTGACAGAACTCCTCAGGGGAAAGATGTCGCTGAAATGAAGAGAAATATAAACATACTAGTATGTTTGGAGACAAAGTTAACACTCTAAATCACTGTAAATTTAGTATAAATTAGATTCGAAAGGTTTATATATACTTGTTAGAATCCCTGTATTAATAATAATTTACCTCCAATCTGGCCCGATCTACATCCTTTGGTAACCTGTTACGCCCCCTAGTGGTCACAATAAGTGCTTCATATGGGTAGATCTGTAATGAAAGTTAGTGATACACCTCAGTGTGAAAGTTAAAACGCATAGGACAGGGTCCGACAATAAGAACAACCACACTGTACTGTCATACCTGTGTTTATATGAGTCACAAACCTTTTTGATATTGATGTAAAAGTGCTAAACATAGGCCTATAACTGAACTGTGCATTGCTGGACAACCTTTTTCTTTCACTAGCAGATGTGAAAGGAAATAAGTTAGTCATGGTTCAAACCCACTGGCACAGTAGCTATAACACAGACAGGAAGTTGCACCAGTAAGAACAGTATAGTTGTATAGTTCTCCCAACCAGGGGCAAGAGGTCAAACAAACCTCTGACCCCTCATGGCCTCTGGCTGTCCTGCAGTCCCAGTTTCACGGAGCGTCAGGGTGGGAAGTTAGACAGTGGCCTTATGACCTAAAAGTACTAATTTTCAGTTTCCACATGTTTTGACCAGCAGGATGTTGCGTTGAGTCATCAGCATTCATTAGATGTTTGGGTATGGTTTGTCCTGTGCAGTTGACAGTGGACTAATGTTTCAATGGTGTCTCTGTAGCAAGATGCTTAAATGTCACTCTATAATACTCTGCTCATGTGAAAGACAGTCTCTTACCTTGTATTCTGTTAGAAAAGAAAGACAGAGAAAACAAATTTCTGTAAAAATCATTTTACTTCCAAAAATGGCTTAAAAATATATGTTTAATAATAGCAATAAAAATTGAATAATAATAATAACCTCTGATTCCCCAGTTGACTTCACTGCCGCTGTCATATTGATAGTAATCGGCACTTTGTGGCTGGAAAAACAAACACACAAACAAATTGTGGATTAACATTTAAGTAGCTTCACCTTATGTTCCAGCTTTGTCCATCCAATTATGTTTACAAAGACACAAATAGAAACTACCTAGTATTAAAGAGACATATAATTATAATGAAAGCATGTTTCTTATATATGGAGTAGCAAAAACGGCACATTACCCTGTGCAATCCATTCCTGCCATATCCTGGTAAAGAAGCTGACTTGGCTATATAGTCTTGAAATGATTTAAAACAAATCAAAATTAAAGATATCATCGCAATAAACATAATTGTTTTAAAAAAACTTCAGTGTGTTTGTAGGCTGGATAAAGTGACGCCTCATTCATAAGTGGTCGGTAGAGGGCGCTAGACACCAGGCTACATTCTGTCTCGTCGACACTGCAAGTATTTACCAGTTATTTATTATTTAGAAAACTTTCTATGCAAAGTGATCTTATCAAAATCTTACTAAAACATCGCCAAAATGAAAACTCATTTATCTTAGCAGTTTTGTTAAGTGCTCTGATCTGCACCACAACCCATTTTATTAAAGCTTGGGAGATTCTTGGGAGATTAATAAACATTAAAATATAATTCCTAAAACCTAATACTGTAATAACTGTTAAACATTTAATTCCCTCCTCCAATTATAATCCCAAACTGAACTTAAAATCCACAGGCAGACCTTCCGTTTATTTTAATGCTGAAATTCTCTTTTGAAACCTTTTTGCACTCATTGCATTCACAGATCTCAAAAGCTGCTTACCTTCAGCTGCAAAGTTTGTCCGAGGAGCTAAAAACAAAGAAAGAAAACATCTGAAATAAAACATTTTAATAATTTAAATGATAATGAACGCAACTAATTCATTTCAATGAAACAATACTATGTATTGCTTTAATTGTGTGCCATCAGACCGGACCCCTGGCTCTCGGCCCCCTGAGCTCTGAAAGAACTCAGAACTCATTTAGAAAAAACTGCAAACAGTGTAAATTAGCCACGCTGAAACACAGCACTTCAAAGTACAGGAAGAGAATAAAGAATGCAGATGAGTGGCTGTGAATGAGGAAAAAAGGATAAATAAATAAAGGAAAATATTAATGAAGCAAGAGAAAAATTATGGATGCAAGCGAGGCATCTCTCTTTCACAATACAAACCTGACATGAAAACACAATTGCAAAAGCGCTATTGCTAAAGTATGGTGCTAGCAACACCAAGGTCACTGGTTTAATTCCTAGGGATTTTGAACAAAAGATTAGCTTAAATCCATTGTAAGTTTATAAACGTTGCTGCAAAAGCAACAAAATAATTATATTTTTAACATCTACACTTGGCTAGATACGGTTGTGATGAACATTCAAAGTCCCCACTATCTGCCTAATGCTTTATTTATCTCTGCTAACTCTTACCCACAATCCAGCTCGTTTTGCAGTAGTGGTTTGCCAACAATATTAGCATAAATGCTACCTATACATATTAGCCTTCAATTTGGTATGATGTCATTTCCTGTAATCCAGTGTATTATCTCTACAGTATTAAAAGGACCTACAATGTTACTATCAAACCTTCATGTGGTGTGTAGTAAAGGTTAAAAAAGCCTGCCATCTATTTCTATTCATGAATAAAAGAGGACTTGGGACCCCAGCATGGGCTGCACCAGCCGCTGGATCTATAGCGATGAATATGGGGGAGGGAATCATAGGAATAGTGGAGCCAGATCCATATATGGAAAACGAGGAAAACAGGGAAGAGGAGAAAATTCCAGATGCTTTGTGAAGTTCCCCATGAGATACACAGAAATAGAATTAAGGAGAGCGGACTGCTCACATGCATGTGAGAGAAAGAAATAAAGAAAACAGTCACAGCTCACAACTGGACTGAAAGGTGAATTGACTGGTGAAAAGTGTCATTTCTGTTTGGGTTCGGTTCAACCAATGATGTCAATCTGGGGCGGGGCTATCAGTTTAAGTAATGATCATTAGTGCTTAGAACAGTTAAAGGTCCAAAAACCAAATGATTTGTTCTGTGCATATGGATCACATGTAATCATACACATGTAAAAATATGTGTCTCATTAACCGTGAGTGGATATGCAAAATAAAACGGTGCTAAGAAAATGATAAAAATAAAGGTTATAAGGTGTGTGTGTGTTTGTGTGTGTGTGCACACAAAAGTGAGTGTAGAGTGTGTATACATTATGTGTGGCAAACAGCGAGAGAGTGTAAAAAACAATGAAGGCAGGAGAGGGGTATAGTCCTCCATCTGCTGTGCTGTTGTAATAGAGTTTGTATTTTGCTGTGTCTGCACTATTCCAGAAAACACTCAGAATTTCCCCTCCCAGTAACACTACTGTATCAGCACATGCAGCTGTGTCACTGTTGAGTCCAGTCTGCCTTACTCCACTGTCTTAATAAGATGGCTCAGCGCCACCCCTATATTGAACATACCGGCCCACACTGAATAATGACAGACTGATGCCCAGCAAAACAATCCCCATACTGCACACAATCAAAACCACATCACACCTGTTGCCGTCACTGTTTGCCCCCAGAGAGGATTGTGGGATGGAAAAATGGGGGTCTTACATTAACGCAACTGGTAGGTTTGTTGTTGAGGAACCAAATATGGTTACCAGGTTCACCAGGAAAGTATTTTAAGACTAATGACATCCACACACACACACAGATCATCATATCAGATCTCTATAATCTGTGGTTGTACATCAGCCGTACTTACAGCCATTAACAGTGTTATTGTGGCCCATGCTGTGCAACATCTCCCTGCTCCCACTGCGGGAGTTGTGTGCACTGCCCCAGGGGTCGTTGTCATAGGAACCAGAGCGGGCTTTCATCTCCTCCTTCAGGATCAACCTTCCGATACCACCCTGAATCTGAGGTGGGGGATATAAACATAAGAACATAGAGAAAAACAAGTGTACCTGAAATGGTTGTATACAGAACTATAAAGGGTTCTTTCAGGTAGTTGGAGAGGCTCAAAGATTCCACAAAAAACATTATGACTGCCAGGTGAAAAGGTTGCATATAGAAGCTTTTAGGAGTTCCAAATAAAAGGTTCTCACATTGCAAAGATTTTGTCTGAGATTGTTTATTGTTTATTGTATAACTTTTAAAAACGCAAATGCATAAATAAATAATTTGTTATCGCATTTCTGAAGAACGTATTTTTAGTCATAAATAGATTATTGAAGTTGGACAAAAACCTGTGGGTTCCTTATGGAACCTTAATTAACCTTTTTTATTGGTGTATTATTTGATCAGACTAATCAACCTGAAGGCTGTATGGTCTGATTTAAAATCTGTCCATCTCTGAGCTGATGACTGATTTTTGATAAGAAAAAACAGCCGAGTTGTATCTCATTGCATTAACGTGAGCTTTAATTACAGACCAGAGGGCAATAAGATAGAACTCGGTGTGAAAATAAAGAGAGAGAGAGACAGGAAGAGTGTTTTAGAGTCTTACTCTTTGAAGACCGTGACTCCAGCCATCTTCTTCTCCCCCTGATGAATATCTTCTTCGGGGAGCGCGTAAAGCTGAACCGGAAAAAGATTGAGAGAAACAGAGAGAGTGTGAAAGAGAATAATGTCTTTATGAGGTATCAATCAGATTTAGTTCCAGCTTCTAAACACAGACACAGCTTAGAACACAATACACAGGCTTGACATGTATATACAAGACAATATAACTCGACAGCAGGGATAAAAGTATGGAATATAAAATAAATATATATGCAGGCTGTCATCAAACTTTTAGCTCAAATCCTCCTTTGTAAATCACTTAGGGCAAAATGCAGTCTAAGATTTAAGTACACAACAAGCATTTAATGCCAAATGAATATATAAAAACACATGCAACAGGACAGCTCAAAAGGACAGTTAAATCAACACTGAAATGTAATAGGCTTATGTGATAAATATGGCACAACAACTGTTTCCACAGTCTGGGATGGCATGACCTTGCATCACTGCATGGTAACGCTGTATGGCTACACATGGTATATTCTGAACACATTGATCACCTACATTTAGGAGAGCTGGTGTAATGGTAGTAATCAGAGTGCTGGTAGTGTTCAGGTGAGTAGACTGAGGAGAACTTGGAGGACTGAAGTATGTCCTCGCTTGTCTTGCTCTTAGTTGCTGGATTGCAGTGATTGTCTGTGGAGAGAAGATTCAGTGACGTTGAACCTTTTCAAAACACATCTGTGGCACGGGGCAAGATTCAACAGCACATTAGAAGTACACTGAGACAAATGAGGAGGGAGAGAGAGTAAGAGAGAGAGAGAGAGAGAGAGAGAGAGAGAGAGAGAAAGAGAATAAACAACTATAGCCCACATAAACAGCCCATGAGCAGAACACAACATCACAACCAAAGTTCAACCAATCAGCAACACTTAATATAAAGCAATAATCAAATAACAACATACTAAATAAACAGTCTTGCATTATTAGAAACTTGACTGATAAAAACATCACTCTACGAAAATTGCACAGAACTCCCATCTATATAGACCATACAAAGAAGATTCAAAGAAGATTCGGCACAAATACCAAAGCACAGACCCCACACAATGTATGAATACAGTACCCAATGAACAATACTTCACATGGGACCAGAACAAACAGACTGATGTACAAGTGCATATGGAGAGAGAATACTTACAGAATGAACAGTGACCGAGGACAGCAGAGGTGGAGGGAAGTGTATTTAAAGTAGTAAAGGGGAAAAAAAGAGGGAGAAAAGAATAAGGGAGAAAATATTTGCATACCAAAGAGTTTTCTGTAATATCTTTGGTTTGGTACCCACATGGCAGAGAAGCAAATAATATGCATTATAGCATGTCTCTATAATGCATAAGCAGATTCGCTGGGCAACCAACCATATAACACACATACAACTACACAGATCCACCATATGGGTAGCAAAATATTCTTTGTAAAGTGTTACAGGCTTGTGATATTTGGATAAACGCAACACACTCACACTGTGTGCTTACATTAAAAGGATAGTTTATCCCAAAATGTAACTTCTGAAGAATGTTTACATTCCTCTCTACTGTAACTTATAATCAAATAAGGATCAAGGGATGTTAAGTCTTCAAAAACATATGATAAAAATAGTTAACTAAATAACTAGTGGTCAATGTTCTTTCTAATTTCATGTGCCAGTGAAGAAAGCAAATAATGGTTTTGAAACCCACTTCACACGAATTTATGAGTGAACTACTCCTTTAATATTTCCCACCTTAAGAATCCCAAAACTAAGAACATCTGTTGAAGAACATTGTTTGGAACAACTAAGAACCCTGTTTTGAAGACTTCACCCTGCCCACATAGTCTCTGACATTTCGCAAGGACGACACTAAATGCAGTAAGCAAGTATCTGAGCTGACCAATAAATAAATCTACACTGTTAGTGCTGCTCTGAGCACAACAACAAGCACAGAAAGAAATTAATCTCTTTCTCTCACATAAATCTTTGAGGTTATATATTATCCATGTTAATTAGCAGAACTGCCTTGAATCTGTGCCTACAGAACTCTGTAGAACACTTAGCAAAATTCGTCAGAATGAAACTCCGTCCATCATTCACAGACTTCCAGAAATTCCTGTCCCTTCCATGGAGTTTATTTCTTCTTCTAAAACATGTGGGTCCATTCTATACTGTTTATCTTTAAACTTTTACAGTAAAATTCCACAATTTATCCTTTTAAACCTGGAAAGAAAATGTGAAAAGGCATGTGGGTTCCATCTAGGCCTTACAAACAGATTCTACTTTATATTTAGTGATATATTATGCGTTTACTTCTTATCATAGTTATCATAGTTTTATCATAGTTTTGGAAAATTACACAAGCCTGTAATGCACATACATATAGAATATACACACATAAATACACACACATACAGACATGCAGTCAAAAAAGGGGAAAGACATACTACTAGTATGATAACAGGGTTAGAATTCATGGCATGTTTGAAAAACACGCTTAAATTCAAATGATTAGAAATTTAGGAACACACAGACAAAGTTTATACATGTTGTATATACATAATGTAACCTATACCTATTAAATAATACGCCATTAACCATTCACTATAGTGGCTATATGTAAGAGAACTGCATGCACCACTTAATGGTTGTGTCCCAAATTATGTACCATGTGCACTTATAGTACGTACTATATACTCTGCCATCTAGTGTACCCATTTTCAAATAGTTGTCTTATATGGAACATTATCACTTGCTTTCAGTTAAAGGAAATTGTGTTTTAAAGGCACCTGATGTGTTGCTGCTAATTTAATCAAGTTAAGTATGTAAAATGCATTTAAGACACTTTCACACCTGCCCATTGCATGCTTAAACAAGTCTGCCTTCCTAACAGGAGCTTAACAACAGACGGTTTCTGTGGCATATAATGCAGCCATGTCTCAGCCGATCTAAAGCAGAGGGGGGCATGGCAGGGTTTAATCATGCCTCAGCAAGCCTCATCCTTTTCTCATCACCCTCCTGTGGCAAAAAGGATGAAGGTTTGTGCCAGTTCTATATTCCATATTCTCCCGTCATGCAAAGAACGGAGAGCAGGACGCAACTCTGATGTTTAAACAGAGAAGACGAGAGGCCGTATCTGTGCTCTGTCACACTGTAATGCTGATTAAAACATACAGCTGCAGGAAAACATGGATTACCGCACAAACTAATCTTTTTGTTTTTGTGATTTAATCTGTAATTTTAGATCAGATCAAATTTGAAAAATAATTTATGCAGAAATCCAGTTAAATCCAGAGTTGTAATAAATAAAGCCGTTGTTTTTCATCGTTTGCTAACTATTTCTTAAAAAAGTCAACGTGGGGGACTTAAAGGACTACAATCTACAGGAGAGTTTGCCTGAGGACCCCATGGAGAAGAACACAACTAGAACACAACTTCCCATGGGCCCACATAGATGCAAGACTCAGGCTGAGCACACTATACCATGTCTCTTATAGATGGGAGGCTTCCTGTAGATGTTAGGTTCCCCTGTAGCTGAGAAGAAAGGAAGACATTAGAATGAAATATGGAGAAGATATAAGTGAAAGCAAAGGGTGGGGGGGAGTGGTTTGCTGTACTTCCTGTTTAGGTTAAAAGGACCTCCCACCTAACAGGGAATGTATAAAGAAGTGCAAATATATAAAAAAATATATAAAAAAGTGTTATTCTTAAGTTGTTAGTGTAACATTTAAAAATGCTACATAAATATAAACATTTAAATAACAAGCAAAGACTTTAATGCAATAGTTCACTTGGACTGAACATTTTAAACATTCATATAACTTTCAAAGTAACATTTTTTACTTCAAAATCGAAACATTACAGAAACATTCCTCTAACCTAAAATTGTTAGCTGGGCTTCAGTACCAGGTGAAGGACAGTGTGGGATTGTAGGGGTAAGGAGACAAAAAAAGAACAAAACAAAGAGCCATACTATAGGCATATAGCATAGACAGATTCAGCAGTTATAGAGGTTTCAGAATCTTTATGCAATAATGGAAATATAAGATTCTTATTTATTTGCAAATATACTGCTGAATGAGTATGAAGGAGATGACAGCAGCCAATGAGGTAAATGTTTAGGCATGGCCTACCTGGCACATGGAAATGCTTGGGGGCTTGGTTTGTGGTGGGCGTGCTGGACCGGGCATCTAGATTGTAATAGGGTGAACTTCTGCCACTCTCAGTGCCTGCATCAAACCCCAAGCCAATGACAGCAACAGAAGCAAAACATAAGCGTCACACACTCTCAGTCTTTGAAACAGTCATCTTCACATCAATGGACCGAGATCAGCCAGGCAAGGAAATGCATTGCAAAATAGATTAACATACTGTGACAGACAGACAGGTGTGTAGATGTGGGTGGGGTGAGTGGGACACTTATTTTTGTTACTTAATAACAAAATTTCAAAGTCACTATAAGTCATAAGTAGTGATATACTCTTGCTAAATAGCTGCATGCTAATTTGCAGATGTAACCTTTTAACTGTTTCTACAAGGCATACTTGTAGTAAGTGGGAAAACAAATTCTTTGGAAAATTCAGGTCGCAAAATAGTTAAGCTGAGTTAATTCTGAGCTTGTTTACCAAACAATTGTTTATCTAACATTTGAGAAACTAGTTAAAGGGTTAAAAAAGCTGAAGCAAAGCAAGGCAACTTTTTCTTTATAGACCAAAATCTCATTAGTAATATATACAATAGACTGTATATAAATTAAATAGAGTTCAATATAGTTAATAGGCTGTATTTTCTGTTTAACTTTACTGGTATAAGCAAGGCAGCGGGAACTTACCATATCTATAGTAGTGCTGTGGGGAGCGAGGCATGATGGGAGACATGCCATGTCTGCTGAAGGTGGGTGAGTCTATATACCCTGGACTGGACGATCTTCTCAACCTCATGTCTATACCGTCATACATGTCCTGTCCACATGAACACAGTCATTATTTATAACTTACTGAATGTATTTGGACCATACAGACCAAATACAATTGATGAGGCAATATGCTTGCATATTATTACAATTCAGGTCAAAACTCTTACCTGAGAATAAGGGGAGAGTGTGCCCAATGACTGTGAAGATAAAACAGATGGAGAAAGTCAGAATGACAGGAAATACAAGATTTCCCTTCAGTTTGGAGATCTTTCTCCTTGATGTGATCCATGAGAAACAGAGACGAACCAGATGTTCATACCTACAGTGGTTCATACCTGCTTCTGTAAATGATCTAAACAGAAAATGTGAATCAGGCAGCATCGTGAAAGCTAGCATATTCGTGAGAAGTTTCTCCAAGCAGAAGAAAGCAGGGAGGCCCAGATGAAAGCACTCAAGTTACAATTTAGCACTTTAATATTAATTGTGGGGATAGTCACACATACAAAGTGTTTGAGCAAACAAAACATACAGCCAGCTCACAGATAAAACACAGAAGCAAAGCTAGGCTAAGCTAAGCTAGGACCAGGCCTGAAGATCCAAGGATGGGGAAAGACATGCTAAAAGTAAGCCCAGAGTGGTTCTAGTAGTGGCCCGCTAGAGCAGTACCTCCCCATAGCTGAGTCGCTCTAGCCTGTCATCGGAGCAGTATCTGTGACTGGGCTCATAGGACCAGAGGTCCGGCCTCTGTACTTCATAAATGGCTTTAACTTTAGGCAGCGCTGCCAAGTCTTTGTACTCAAGGATTTCGTCCTCCATTTTGGCCTGAGGAGAGGGACAGATACACACACTCACACACGTCAAACACAATGAACGGAACAGCAGTAATGACAGACGACAACATCAACAAGACGATTAAGTGTGCGAACGAGCCTGCAGCCGAATTTGTCCACTTGCAAAATCAATTTAAAGCAAGTGCCGGTTAAAAACAATAACTACTGTGCTCATAAATAATGTGTAATACATCACACTGTCTCTAGGGTGCTTTTGAGGCAAATTTATAAATTCACCATCCTTATTTCAAATTTGTAGCTTTTGTAACATACATACCTGAATAGAACTCAGGAAGTAAACATTTTTATTTTTCCATTTTTTGTACTCAAAGATTTTATTACACATCAGCAGGTTATTTGCATTCTCATGTTTGCATTCACAAGCACAGCTGCTAAACTCTCACGCTTGACCTTTAACAGCGCACGGACAGGACAGCATGTCTGCTGATGCAGCATCACACATTTATCAATCACCCGCAGCACAAAGGTTACGTGTATGGGGCGGCCTTCACTTCAACATGATGTTAATGACTGCACCACTGCAGAACACACATATACTGAACATGTTATGAACAAGCCAATAAACTCAAGCATGTGAGTGATGCATCTGAGGATGGTTACGCTAAATTTAACCAGCTTCATAAACCCAACTAATGATAGTTAATTAAAGCTGCAGTCTTTGTGACTTGTTTTG
The DNA here is from genome assembly GCA_036877545.1 of Yasuhikotakia modesta. Taxonomy (NCBI): domain Eukaryota; kingdom Metazoa; phylum Chordata; class Actinopteri; order Cypriniformes; family Botiidae; genus Yasuhikotakia; species Yasuhikotakia modesta. The sequence continues at coordinate 2,443 of JBAJNP010004360.1, read as the reverse complement.
GTTAAGAATGAACAAATATCTGTTAAAATCAGCAACATAAAAAAATCAGTGTTTAAAATTCTTTCCTCTTCTGAAATGTTTTAATTCTTAAAGTCTTTAAACCTTATCCTTAAGTTAATAAAGTTTTATTATTTGAACTGATAACTAAAGTATGTAAATCAACCTGCAATTTCATATTTTAAATAATGATGGCGACAAATAGACAAATGTTACAGATTGCAGCTTTAAACATAGTATTATTATATTATTTTCACAGCTTCATAATTCTGTATCATTTACCCCTCCATCACTTTTACTCCATCACTTTAACTGCTGCAGTTTGCTGGACAGTGATTGGCTACTTACACAGATGACCCTGCTGGGAGAACTTATGCTGGAGCCTGGAGGAGAGATGGAGGTTTCTGATGTGCGCCTGAGCTGTAGAATAAAACAGACAAAATCAGCAAAGCCTCAGAGTGACATCTGCCCAGCTAACAGAGAACATTCTCAGAGTGTTGGCTAACATTCTCTAAAAGTTCTCTCAAAAACATTCAGTAACAGTAGTAGAACGATTTTAAACGTTAAAACATTAATTAATTCCTATAATAATTATTATCCTATAATAATTAATTCCTAAATTGTTATTGGACTGTTTTTAGCATTGCAAGAGTAAAATTACAAGATCAGCATAGAGCATTACAAAATTAAAAACTTTACATAACATTCTATTACGTCTATTCCTAAAACATTCAAAATAACATTTTTTATGTAAAAAATGTTGGAGAAATGTTCTCACATCCCATAATTGTTACTGCATGAAGCCTTTTAAAGTGTGTAAATATTAAAAAATTACACTCACTCTCAGTTTCCTCTCTGCTCGTGCCGCCTGTTTACACACTGGATGCCACACCTCAGAACCTGTGAGACACAACAGGTTCTAAACCCTGTGTAGATACTGCAGAACACTGTATGTTCACTTACACTATATGTCAAGTGCTTATTCAAAACACTTTAAGAAGACAAGGTTTAGGAATTGAAAAGTAGAACTTAACTGTGTTGTTTTATCTGAACTAATATCTCCTGACCTCAAAAGTAAGTTTAAGTTTGGGAATGAGATGGATAACTGAAGCTATTAAGGGAAATACATTTAATGTCATCACTCTAGGGTAACAAAAAGCCAAAGTGCATTTATTCAACTGTACTATTTCAATTTCAAATAGAAGGATTTTTTTAAATCCCTTGCTGAGTCTGTATGTGGCTCATTTTCACCCCCTCTCTCATATTCTGTATCTCTCTCTCTCTCTCCCTCTCTCTCTCTCTCTCTCTCTGTCTCTCTTTTACATGATCAATGTTGAGTGCTGACGCTGGGCTTTGCTGACTCTTAACTGAATTTACTGTGTTCTCTACCCTGTCACACACTTATGCAGTACTGCCATCTACACAGCACTGAATACGAAACACAACAAACACACAACAAGATCAGTGATGCAACTGATGTCCACTTGCCGCAGGCACTGGGAGTCATATGAGCGATCACAGGTTTCATGGGAAGAAATCCATTGAATAGACCATTAAGACCCATGCAGAGGAACTGTGTGTGATTTTGTAAGGAACAGCATCACTTTTTCATTAAAGCCTTTTCATCAAAGCCTTTATCTCTCATATAAATCTTGCATATTGTTCACAATGTTCTGGAAACTTGGAGCTAATTATGAGAGATTGTCATGGACAATTCTAAAAGAGCCTCATTTTTTAACCAAATTCCTATTAGCTCCTGCACAAAGGTGAACTCGGGTTCATTCCCAGCACAAAAAAATGTGGATTTTGAGAGCAAGCTTAAACTAAAGGCTTCTGCTCCTCAGATACGCCTTCAAAGATAAAGAGTTTGAGAAAAGATCTCAGCAGTGTCACAAGAACTGTGAACACACCTGCAGTACCTGCAAAGTAAAGTCAGAGATGACATTTTCCTGACAAAAACCTTTAAGACCAATTACTAGGGCTTTGCTGTACAAATTATTGCCATAGTTGAAGCTTTACTGCACACTCAAAAAAATACTTTATCACTTCTTCTAAGGAATTCTAGGAGCCACATCTTAGACCAAGGTGATGCTTGCATATGAAGGAACAAAATTATCTATAACTAGTAACTCTAACTATATGAGAATGAAACAAACAAGGCGATCTGATGATCTGATTGGTCAGTCCTTTTTATGTGTCAGAGTAGGCCTTAGGTTTTTTCATTGGTTCAGAGCCCAATGCAACCTCTTCTCACCTGTGAGGTACATCTCCTCTCCTTCTGTAAACATCATCTGACACCGGGCACAGCGAGCACAAGTAGGGTGGTAATGCTTCCCTCCGGCCTGGAGAGAGAGAGAGAGAGAGAGAGAGAGAGAGAGAGAGAGAGAGAGAGAGAGAGAGAGAGAGAGAGAGAGAGAGAGAGAGAGAGAGAGAGAGAGAGAGAGAG